>JADRCD010214696.1:0-19859 GCA_019843815.1 Montemys delectorum | reverse complement strand
CAGGCTGACCTCGAACTCAGAAATCTGCCTGCCTCTGCCTCCCAAGTGCTGGGATTAAAGGTGTGTACCACCACTACCTGGCCACCCCCACATTCTTGTCTAAAGTGCTTGCCTTCTGGGCCTGAAAATTCCTAGACACAGTCTGAGGCTCCTGGGAAGGAGGAGTTACACACCCTGATGACCACATCCTCCCCAGGAGGACAGGTGAGCCTGGCTCGTGATATCTTGGGCTGACCAGGTCAGAGTTCCAGAGATAATCCCCCGAACACTGAGGAGGCCCTTCATTCCTGAGTAAGACAAAGAGTCTAGTGGCTCTTCAGGCTTATGACCAGCTCCAGGGGAATCTCCCTTCATGGCTGTTCAATGTCTTACATTCACTGCCCGCTTGCCTTTTTCAGAGGCCTCCGTAGGGCATGGGTTGGCTTTCTCCTTCTCAGCTGTACACCCTCTTGGAGGCTCCTTGCTGTTCTTGCTTGTGGTGTAGATATGTGGGTTCCTGTGTGGCTCTGAAGCTTGATGTCTGCGGTGTGTCCCACGCATCCAGCTCTAGCTGAATTCCTAAGTCTCTAGAAATTTCACACCTGATCCTCGTCCTGTTCTCCATGTCAGGGGACCATGCAAGAGTCAAGGCTGGGATCAGCTTCCTGGACCAGTGTTTCTCAACCTGTGGGTCATGACCCCTTTGAGGGTTGTATATTAGATATACATTGTGATTCATAACAGTAGCAAAATTACAGTTAGGAAGTAGCAACAAAATAATCTTATGGTTGGGGGTCACCACAACACAAGGAACCGTATTAAAGGGTTGCAGCATTGGGAAGGTTGAGAACCATGGCTCTAGAGAACAGCTATGGCTTTTTTTTTTCTACCCTTCCATTTTCCTTTGAGACATCAACAGGACCCGATTATCAAAAGGGAGTATGGTTTTCATTATTACTTAGGTTTGGCAAGGCCATCTGATGAGCAGATGACTGCCATTAATTGAAAAGGTTGCTTGTGACTCACAGCTCTTAAAAGGACAGACCGCATCACACCATGCTGGGGCCTCCTGGGGAAGCTCCAAGGTCGGTCAGGAGTCAGACAAGCAAGGGAAGCAGAGGACGTGTTACTGTTTCTCTAGGAAGGCAAGGAGAGCAGACTTGCAATGGCAAGTAGCGGAACTGGCTACTCTCAATGACTTCAGCACATAGCCATTGTCCCCAGTCATTTGCTGTCTGCCCTCCCCTGGTCAGATTTTGAGGACCCAGTGAAGGAGGTTGCAGGCGGAAACTGGATGGCTTGGTTTCCATGTGGAAGATAGACTTTTCTATGGGTCGTATCCTATGCCTAGAAGTTAGTCAAGGCTGAAGAGGAAAGTCTCTTCGGGGTTAAGACCCCCAAGTGTCAGTGCATTACAGACAGAGTTAACGTGAGAACTTGCTCTGTCAGAGCCTCATCTTGGTGGTTCAGTTATGAAGCTCATGGGTACATACCCATGGCTGTAGCCACTTCTCACTGGGAAGACACGGAAAGCTGTGTTATAAGATCAAGAATAACATAAGAGGCTGAAAGAGACCTGGCTTTACATTGATCTACCATAGTCTCTCTATATTGGGGTAATGGCAGAATGTAGGTATGTCTTGACCTCAGCTCTCAGAGTCCTGGAAAAAGGCATATTTAGACATTAATTGGACTCTAAGGGGATTATGAGACTTGATAGTTTTGCAGATTTGTGGACATTAAAAAACTTTTTATTTTATGTGTATGAGTGTTTTGCATGTGTGTGTGTGTATGTACACCATGTGTGTGCCTAGTTCCCATGGGGGAAAGAAGAGGGCAGCGGATCCTTTATGAGAGGAATTACAGGCAGTTGTGGGGCCAGCATGTGGGTCCTGGGAACCAAACCTAGGCTGCCTGAGAGGGCAGCCAGTGCTCTTAACTGCTGAGCCATCTCTCCAGTCCCATTTGTGGCCTTTTAAACAACTGTTGAAACCTTGCATGCATGGCTACCCATGGAATAGAATGAACTGTGGTTTTGCTGGAAAACAGACGAACAAACAAGCATTTCTCTGTAGATTTACCGAAACAAACTGGGCTTTAATGAGTTAGATTTGTTGAGGAGAACTATTTGTCACATGCAGGAAGCTGCAATCTCATTTTCCTTGCCGCTGTTCATTGCTCTTGCGTTGCCACTCACTTGCTAAAGTCAAAATACATTACTGCTCAATAAGCATAAGTGGCCTGGCGTGGCAGCTCCCCTGCCTTTCTCCAGACAATAACAGGCAGGCAAAATGGCCAACTTCTCCTATGAGACCAGTGTGAGTGCACCTTGCATGCGGGTGTGTGTGTGCACGTGCACTTGCACATGTGTGTGTATGTACACACATGTGTTTTTGTGTGTTCACATATGTATGTTTATGTGTGTGTGTTTATCTGTGTGTTTTGTATGTGTGTCTCTTGTCTTTGTATGTGTATGTATATGTGTACACATGAGTGTGTGTTTGTGTGTATTTGTCTATATCTGTGTCTCTGTCTCTGTGTGTACATGTGCACACATGTATCTGTATTTGTCTCAGTGTGTTCTTTCTCTTCCTTTTCATGTTGAGCTCCCTCAGAAAATAGTTTGAAGGGCAAATGCTACATCTTGTGCTCTTCACAGACCCAACCACATGTTTCTGTGTCTGCCTTGCCTTACACAAGCTGTTGTTCAGACAGTCACGATATAAATCAGAAACAGGGAAGAAAGATGGATCACTATGAGAAAACTGGTGTTTTCTTTTAATTTTTACTAAGAGCCTTCTAAAATCATGGTTTCATCCAGGTTTTCTCAGGACATTTCAACTATTAGGTTTAGTCAACCTAATAGGATTGTATACATTACTGAAAGGAAGAAGGCCTGCCCAGCACTCCCCAGATGGACTTAGAGAACACCTAGAATTATCCTGTGGAGAGTGCATCTTCCTTTTCCACTCAGACACAAATACACCAGGTCCAGCACTTTACCTGTCTGTCTACTCCTCCAGCTGGGACCCACCGACGAGCCGCCAGAGTGGATAGGTCAACCATGTTTACCATGCAATCACTGGCCCTGATCCCATCCACAGGAAAACAACCCAGCGGCAAGCTAACAACAGGAGCTAATTTGCCATCCAAATGATTTGTCCAGATTATTTTTGTCCCCAGCAATTTATAGCAAATGAGCCTTTTTTTTTTTTCATTAGAGAAACAATGGCTTTTTTTTCCACCTCTCCTTGGTATTTGCAGAGAGCCATTCACATTTGAAGCTAATGTTGAACAGCAGGTTTCTACTGAAAATATTTCCCTTTTTTTTTTTTTTTTTTTTTTGTTTCGTTTTGTTTTGTTTTCTGTTGGCAACTGTCAGTGCTGGGGAAATCTCAGAGCTCAATACTTACTTCTCACATGCCAATCAGCCTTCTTCAAGATGGAGAGTGTTGTGAGAGCCAGCCACTGGGAGTCACTGTGCTTTATGTGTTTTTATATTTTTGGATGTCTCTTGGCATCCTGTTCCACTCGCTTACAAATAGGCACCTCACCATCTATAACTAGTACGAAAAGTCTTAGAATAGCAGGTTCAATTTCAGCATCTGAACCACAGAATAGGCTTTGGCCACCCAGTGACCAGCCAGCTCTCTTGCCCCTGTCTGCTGCTAACTCTATAGATATAAGAAACACGGCTCCATGTATGCTACAGTACTGGGAACCAGGGCATATTGGGCCATTTTCCCATGGCTGTAGCAAAATGTGTGAGTCTGGATAACTCGTGAACAGGGGTTTTCTTTAGCTCCCGGTTTTGGAGGCTTGCAGTTCAGACAGCACAGTGCTGACTCTGGCGGGGTTCCCCTTGGCTGGGACACACCACACGTTAGCAGATAGAATCAGAGTAGGATCATTTGCAACAGGAAGAGACTGCAGGATGACGACGGTAGTCCTTCTCTTTTCTAACAGTTCCCTCTCTTGAGAACTAAGCAGGGTCTCATGAGACCTTCCTTAGCCCCTACAAAGGCAGTACACTCAGGAAGCTAATCACCTCCCAGCAGGTAGCACTACTGCCTCTACAACACTACACCCCATCCATGCCTCCAGCACATGAATTCTTCAAAGGTGCCCTCCAACCACGTCTGAGCCACAGCCAAGCGCTCCAGCTTGTGACTTTGTTAGTCTTCTTGGTAAAGACTGTAGAAAATGGGGATCAGAGACCTATGCTCAGGGTCACACAGGTCTGACATTCTGGCTTAGGACTTTTTGACTCTGGCTGAGCTGCTCTGCCTGTATCCACTGCTTACTCCTGTACTGTCATGGCTGAATGAACTGGCTTCCTGGGCCCCGGCATCCCTGAAACAGCCATGGAGTGAAGAAGTGTTAAGCATGCAGACTGGAGCCTGGGGAAGGGTGGTGCCTCATGGCCACACCAATTCTTCTTTCTCCCCAAAATCCCAAAAGGAAAGAATACAATGAACTAGTTTCACAGTGCATGCAAGCTATGGCTGAGGTGACTCTGCTCTACCAATGAATGGAACTTCACAGTAGATGCTGACAAGCCTGGGGTGGGGGGGCAGGCAGGAATGAGCACTTAGCATTATTTAAATTGAGAGCCTTGTGTAGTAAGGGATGTAGCTTAGTGATACAATGCTTCCCTAGCACACACAAGGCCCTGCGTTCAAGTTCCAGAATTTAAAATATATTGTGAATACAAGATGGGAAACTTTATATAATCAGCAAAAGATAATTCTCAGGACACACAAAAGTAAATACTGCACTCTTTAAATATACACACAAGTATAAGACTGTAATGTTTAAAAGATGAGAATGGATAACCCAAGATTCTAAGCAGTTTCCTTCAGGAAGCAGGGTAACAAGAGGTAGACATGTGTAGAGACCACCCCTCCAGTGAGTCTCATCTTCTTACTTGCATTACATGGAGAACACATAGGATCCATTGTTTTATGAGACTTTATCATTAACAGGTGTTCAAATGTCTTCCTTCATAGATAACAAACAGTACATCTTTAGAAAATATGGAGGGAAGGAATTAGTTATTAAAATTATGCCCACTTTTTACAGATAGGAAAACTGAGGTTCAGTGGGATCAAGCACATTAAGTGCCTCCTGTGTGCCAAGTACTTTTCCTCCATTTGGCAACTCATAGAGCAGGTAACTTCCTTCACCACCTTGGGCAGAAAACCAAGATTGGTACCATGACAGAACTCCAGGGTCCCTATCTGGTCACAGGGCTTCTGCCCCTGGCACCTCTGTCTGTCTACTAGCCAGAGGGAGACCTGCTGCAATGAGGACCTCTCCTTCTAGAAGTAGGTGACACAGCCTTAAGCCGCTGTGTGGCTGGTCATGGTGTCTCCCCATCACCCAAAGCCAGGTAGCAGAGGCAGTAATGGGTGTGAGGAAGCAGATGGAGAGCCAACAAGAAGACAGGGCGCTGAACTGGAACCCATCCGTGCTGCTCATTGTGCAGACCTTCAAACTTTAATGGAAAGGCTCTCCCGGGACTCCATCCCAGTCCTCCGCAGTTGCCTGTGCCCACCTACCTGCGTCCTGCATGGCTCTGGGCACCACTGTCACAGATCTGATATCCTCAGTACCTGGGCCTTGCTATTTTGTTTCCAGTAAGTCTCTCTGACAATGATTTCGAGTAGAATTCCCATACCTTCAGGGCAGTTATTTCTAGTTAAGTCTGATGTCCCACTTAAGCATGAGAGCAGGTTACTGTACCCCACAGCTGCCCCCCACTGCCCTGACTGCATTGTTAACTATGCTATACAAGCTTCCCAAGGATCCCCCACAGTGATGTCTGCATCGATCCTCTTGCTCATGACATGGGAACTCTGGAGCAAATGGTATAGAAAACCTTAGAGCAGTGCTTCTCAACCTCCCTAATGCTGTGACCCTTTAATACAATTCCTCATGTTGTGGTGACCCCCACATTACTGTGTGGTGACCATAAAATTACATCATATCTACTGTTAGGAATCATAATGTAAATATCTACATTTGTTGATGGTGTTAGACAACCCCTATGAAAGGGTCGATCAACCCTAGGGGGTCTCAACTCATAGGTTGAGAAACACTGCCTTAGAGAAATTGAACTTAAAAAAAATAATTTATTCTTCTCTTATGCAGTACATCCCAACCATAGCCTCCCCTCCCTCCTCTTCTCTCAATACTTCTGCCTACCTCTCCTCTCTCCCAGATCCACTGCTCCTCAGTTTCTCTTTAGAAAAGAGCGGGTTATGAACATGGCATGACAAGTTAGGTACACATCCTCACACCCAAGCTGGATGAGGTAACCCAGTAAGAGGAAGAAGTCCTAATTGCGAGCAAACGAGTCAGCGACACCCCCACTCCTACTGTTGGGAATCCCACAAAACTCCCAAGCCACACAACCATAACAGATACATAGAGAGCCTGGTGCAGACCCATGCACGCTCCGTAGTTGCTGTTTCAGTCTCTGTGAGCCTGTTTGAGCCCTGTTTAGTTGATTCTGTGGGCTGTGTTCTCCTGGTATTAGAGGAACCTGAACTTTAAAAACTGGTTAAAGAAAAGAATTGCTAAATCTTCCAATTCCCCATAGGGGAGAAAGTCACAACTTGGTAAATAATAAGGTATATCTAGTTATTTTTTTCTTATGCAAGCAGAACCATAAGGCTTTTTATTCCTTATATATCTAGTTATTTTTAACCGGTGTGCTACTAAGCCAGAAGATATAAGACAAGAACATTGGAGGCATACAGTAAGGTTCTGGGCTCAGTGGCCAGTCATCAGAAGCAACATGTCACCAGGGTGTCCCATGAGTATGGCGAAGTAGGTCTGTGGTTTAGTTCACTTGAGGTATCTGTCCCTGGGACAGGGGTGGGGGGGACACGGCTCTGCTCCTGCTTGAGTTGAGAACCATCTCCTGACCCCAGGGTGAAGGACTACAGTAGACTCTTCAGCATCCACAGAGACTGGGTCCAGAAACCACAGAGACACCAGTGCTTGGGCTGCAGTCCTTATATAAAATGGTATAGCGCTTGCATAGGACCTATCCTGTCTATGTGAAATCATCTCTAGGTAATACACAATATATAAATATTGTGTATAGTTGCTCATTGTTTAGGAAGAGGCGACAAAAAGTCTATCCTAGAATAAAACAGAAACAGTTGGGTTTTTTTTTCCTTGGGGGGGGTGGGGGGGTCCCAAGTATCTCAGCTGTGTTTTGGCTTCAGTCTGAGGATACAGAACTTACAGACAGAGAGAGCTGCCTTTGTCTGTCTCTCTGTCTAGGAATGCATGTCTGTTATAGTCAGAGTTTCAGTTCTCGAAGATCTCCTATGTAGGTGTGATACAGGTGAGATTCAGAGCCCTTCCATGATGGGTGAGCCCCAGAGGAAGGGGACCCAGGCCTGACGTATGTAGAGCCAGAGTACATGGCTGTTTATAACCTTGCCTTGAAAATAACCCTAATTACACAGGTCGATCACTCCACACAAAGTTCAGTTTTTAAAAGAGAAAAATTTTGAATGAAAGTGTATGTTTCAGGCAAAGAAAAGTGTTAGAAGTGACTGAAGTGCCATCAGAGTTTATTTCTGTGTTTATTAAGCTTCCTGCAAAGTGTGTGAGGTCTACTTTTCTATTAAGTCTTAAGTAATTCTAAGATGTAGAGTATGTTTCCATGACAGCATGGCCGTTGTACACATAGACCTGGGTGTCTAGCAGGCTCTGGAGATTCTCAGGAAGTGTTCCTGGTGGTTGGGGTCTGGGTCAGGTGTTTGTTGGTCTCTTCTTCAAGAGTGAAACAAAAGCCCACATAGATTATAAAGTATCAAGGCAGCATTATTTAACATCAAAGCTATAGTACAGATTAGAAAAGATACAGTATTGAGACTGGCTATGGGACTGCAGGGTACTCAAGGGCTCTTATTATTCGATGGGGGGGCACCGTTTATGGGCTTCAAGTGAAGGAGTTGTTCACGGCTAAAGGTGTGATGATTGGTTATTTGGATGGACAGGCTTAGTTTACTTAGGTCTTTGCCCTCTCTGCATTAATATGCACTCTTGAGTATGTACAGGTATAAGACAGTAAATAGAAAATTCTCTCTAAAAGTTCACTTAAGGAAATACTTTTCTTTGACTGCATATTTATCCCAAACAAGTTCAGACCAGATGAGTCCTTCTACCCTCAGACCAGAATGTATTGGGAATATGTTTGAATAGAAACTGGACAGTATGATGGCCACTAAAATACTATAACCAAAAGCACTTTGGGGAGGAAAGGGTTTATTTCTCAGGAATGCCTGTCACCATCACAGAGAGAAGTCAGGGAAGGAACTCAAGCAGAGCAGGAACCTGGGGGCAGGAACAAGCGAAGGCCATGGAGGAGCCCTGTTCATTGGCTTGCCCAACATGGCTTGCTAAGCCTGTTTTCTTGTACACCCCAGGACCATCCACCCAGGGGTGGCATCTGCAACAGTAGGCTGGGCCCTCCAGTATCAACCTTCAGTCAAGAAAATACCCAACAGGCTTGTCCATAGGCCATTCTGATAGGGACATTTTCTTAACTGAGGTTTCCTCTTCCAAAAAAAAAAAACAACCCAAAAGACTATATAGCTTCTGTAAAATTGACATAAAACTAGCCAGAACAGCCAGGTGGTGGTGGTGCATACCTTTAATCCCAGCACTCAGTAGGCAGATCTTTGAGTTTAAGGACAGCCTGGACTACATAGTGAGTTCTAGGACAGCTAGGGCTACACAGAGAAACCCCATCTCTAAAAAACAAACAAAAAAAACAACAAAAGGAAAACAAAAGGCAAACTAGCCAATACAAGAACCTTCTAGTGTCATGGTGTCCTGGTGTCCTAGTGTCCTGGTGTCCCGGTGTCCTAGTGTCCTGGTGTAAGCTTCCTGAGGCTCTTGGACCTTGCAGTCCTCTAATCCTGGGGTACCTTCACTGCATGCTCAGAATCCCCAGTGCTGACAATGAGCTTCCCCCTATGCTTGCAGGCATCCGGATGCTGGACGGCGATGTGACCGATGTGGTTGAGGCCAAGTCTCTGGGCATCAGACCCAACTACATTGACATTTACAGCGCCAGTTGGGGACCAGATGATGATGGGAAGACAGTAGATGGACCAGGCCGGCTGGCTAAACAGGCTTTCGAGTATGGCATTAAAAAGGTGTGAGTAACCCAGGGCTACCAGGGAGCACCCAGGGCGGGGGTGACCACATATTTTAAACATTTAAATATCAAAGTCACACCAGCCACAGCCTGAAACAAGACTGGCAGGAAAGCCCTGCAGTGCCAGAATGAAGAAGTCTCTCAGGGGATCTGGCGAATGGTGTATGCTAAGCTGGAAGGGCATAGCTGGACCAGGGAAAGCCAGCTTAGCACTCATAGTCTCTGCTTATTCCATTGGGGGCTGATGAGGACTGTGTAGGTGGTGGGAGGTGGCTCAGTCGGATCTCCCGGCCTGCTCCTTGGACTATGCAAGTGAAACACTGAATGAAGCTTTTTGTCTATCCTGGGGTGTGCCTAATCTAAAGCCTCATTGCATCAGGGAGCTGTCACCTAGACACCCCCACCCTCACCAGCACACTGTCCAACAGGTACAGTTTCAGAGGCAAACTATAGAGAACATCCAAGAGGTTGACTGCCTTCTGATCCGAGGAGGCTGGAAGGCTCATCTCAGGAGGCCTGCCCTCAAGCCCTGCTGGATCACCCACTGTCAGTGTGGAGGGGTGGTAGGGGACTTAGGGAAGATGAGATTGGGAAGGGGTAGCAGGAGATGAACCAAAACCGGTTCTTACAAGCCTGGTGGCAAAACAGATCGCTGGGTGAGGACAGTTTCTTAGAGCAGTCAGGTACAGTTGTGGTCAGCTTCCAGGATGCTGTAGGTTGCTCACTGAGCCCCAGCCCACTGTACGGGTGTGGCTAATGAATGCTGGCAGGGGTGTGTATATGGGGGGGGGGGGTGTCTATCGGGAAGCCCAAGGTGTTTCTGATTCCTGTGGGAAATGGGAAAGAGAAGGGTGCAGGGACTGAGCCCATTTTATTGTTTGTATAATTTAAAACATTTTTTCAAGTAATTCAGATGCAGTTAATAGTTAATAAGTATATCCAAAAGTACCAAAAGATTACACTGCAAACAGGTTGTCTGTTTCCCTCTGCCCTACAGTTCTGCTCCAGAGGATCTCTCTCTCTCTCCCCCCCACCCACACTTTCTCTCCCACTGTTTCTTCCCTTTCCATCTCCCCCCTCTGTGTGTTTGTGTGTGTTTATTTATATATGTGTGTATATGCACATGCAAGATTTTTCAATTGTTCCTCACTTATTTACTTATTTAGTTAAAAATTTTATTTTTACTCTATATGTATATAAGTGGTTTGCCTGTTTATAATTTACAATGCTATGTGCACGCCTACTGCCACAGAGGTCAAAAGAAGGCATAGTATCCCATGGATCTGGAGTTACAGACAGTTGTGAGCTTCAGTGTGGGTGCTGGGAATTGAACCTGGGTCTTCTGCAAGTGCTCTTACCATCTCTCCAGCCCCTAGAGGCAGGGTCTTCCTATGTCACCTCTGGTTGGCTGGGATCTTGTTATATTGACTAAGCTCCCCTCAAAGTCACAGAGACCTACTTAGCCATGCCTCCCAAATGCTGGCATTGAAGGCTACCACCTTATTTTTTGAGATAGAGTCTCTCAGTGGGCTCACTGACCTTGGAGCTTGCTAACTGGCTAGCCCGTCTCCTCTGTCTCCACGGCACTGGGATCACAAACATGGGCCACTGCACCAGCTTTTCCTTTTCTTTTCTTTTCTTTTTTTCACGTGGTTTCTGGGGATCAAACTTGGGTCCTCTTGCTGATGTGGCAGACATCTTCCTGACTGAGCCATCTTCCCTGTCCCAGTCTTCTTCGGGACTCTTTTTCTGCTTGCCATTTGATTTCTTTCTTGGATGGATTGAGTTGGTCTCTGGGTGTTATCTTTTCTATAGCAACAAGAGTGTTGCTAGAGCACCCTGCCTCGCCCCATCTAACCACACTGCATCTCTGGAATGCCTTCATTTAATCTAAACTTCTCAGTTAAGGGCTATACTACATCTTCACTGCCTGCTAGAAACATCTAGTCTGCACCTCCACGGTACAAGGAAAGTCATCCTCTTTCACCAGGCCACCCAGGGCCTCAGTGCCTGAGAAAGGAGCAACCAGAGCAGAGAGGTGCCCAGCTGTTGGAAAAGAAGCTTAGCATGCAGACACAGACAGCACAAGACCTGTGCTCACTCACAGAGCACAGACTGCTCTACTCTACCACTCCAGCAGGACGCAGGGACAGCTTCCATTATTATGCTGAACACCTGAGCCAACCACGTGCAGGGCCACGTGCTGGGCTAGGGGAATGCTGGCAGACTCAGGTGTGACCAAGTGAGCCACCGCCCACAAGGGACTGCTGAACAAATAAATCACTTGTTTCTATGACTCAACCCCCTCCCACCATTAGATCACTCAGATCTGAGACCCGATGACAAGGGAAACATCCTAAAAATTAAGCCGAGCTGTAGCTCCAGAGAGGCTGACTTAAGTTGGAGGTCACGTTTCTCTGCACAAAAGGCATCGACTGGAATGGTGTTAATGCTGAACATCTGGCATTTCTATGAGATGCTTTCTAAAGATGTGGCGCAGAGCTCTGCATCCAGGAGAGGAGCGGCCTGTTTTCAAGGGGTCACTGCAGTGTGTCTAGGTTTGTATATGGAGCTTGCGTAAGTTGGAGCTACAAAGAAGAGAACTTCGCATTCTGAACCCTAAGCAACAGCTGCTTCATCGGGTTGTCAGGGCAACAGGGATGTGTAAAGGGAGCTACGCAGTTCTCCTCGTTCTTGTCACGCTTCCTTAAAATACAGAGGCCATTTAAATTTTAGTCATTCTAAAGTAAAGTGTGTTATAGGCCTCTTAAATCACAGCTGTCTAAAGATGCCAGGGAGAATGCTCCAGGAAGACCGTGGTGACCTCCAACCTCCAAGCACATGGCCCCATCTGTTACTCTTCCATGCCACCCCATTTGTGACCCATTAGCTTTTTCTGTAAAATGTGGCTTCGTCTTCAGTAGATGATATGATGGGGTGGCAGGTGGTGTTAGAAGCCATTACTGGGCACAGGGATCTATTTAGTGCCAGTCCTTATGAAGCCTCACTTCTCCCCTGGATTTTCTCTCAGAAAGGGGATTAAACACTGTGATAAAGAAGAGCTGGTCTTGTCCAGATGACTAGGGCTCACCAGCCCTCAGGAGGGTGCTCCCAACAGTCTCTGCCCCCAGGGAGAATACCTGCGCAGTTTGATGGTGTTCAACTTGTGACTTTCCTGAGCAGAAATTCAAGTCCATGGCTAGAGTTGGAACAGCACCTCCAACGTCTGCAGATTCAAGATGTGGAAAGTGAACCTAAGATCCCCGGGGACTGCAAAGGCCTCTCTTATAGCCCAAACCTAGCCATGCTCCCTACCTCCCTCCAAATTCTCTGTAGAAAAGCACAGTAAGACGAGAAAGAGGCCATTGATAGTATGATGCCTTTGGCAAGCTCAGTGGTCAGGCAGTAACTGCCCTATGTCAGATGGAAAGGGTAGGATCGAACAGCAAGGCTGAGAATTCTTAGATATGCAGATTTCAGTATGGTTCTGCTGCGAGGTGGAGGACATGAGGAGGCAGGGCCTAGTGGGAGATCCACTGCTCACTGCCACCACACCTTGAATTGTGGAACTGAGCCCCGAATTCCCGTGTAGTAAACAGACTTCCTCTGCCATGAGCCTCTTTTGTGACATGTCACCAAAGGTCAAATCAATGGGTACTGCCAGTCATGGGTTGAAATCTACAAAACTCTGAGCCAAATAAACTTACTTTGTTTGTTTGTTTGTTTGTTTGTTTTTCTTTCTTTCCTTCTTCCTTTTTCTCTCTTCCTTCCTTCCTTCCTTCCTCTCTCTCTCTCTCTCTCTTTCTTTCTTTCTTTCTTTCTTTCTTTCTTTCTTTCTTTCTTTCTTTCTTTCTAATTTGATTTACCTCATGTGTTTATTACAGTGCTAGACAGTTAACTGATAGACCACTCACCTGCTAGGCCCAAAGACGTTTGTAACACAATTCTTTTGTGGTTCAGTACGCACACATTGAGTCTGGAGCACTATTTTAAGCTGTTCTGTGTATTCCTGGATAATATGATTGTTGAACTTTGTGAAATAAGAACAGTTTATCATGTGGTTTGTGTTGGGTACAGTGTTGAGAGGGACATTATCTGGTAGATGATTCTCCTAAGGAGTAGATAGGCTCTGATAGGCTAAATGACCTTTTATTTGGATTTTAGTCACTTTCAACTGGCTCTGATTAATCTTTTCCAACAGGTAATTATAGCCTTGCTTTGCTTCATGCTGAGGACATGCTACGAGAAAGCCATCATTAGGCCATTGCATCATGGTGTAACCTCATGATAGAGTGCTTGCACAAACTCTGATGGCACAGAAGCCTTCCCCACACACTAGCTTCTCTGCACCTGTGGGATCCATTGTTGACTGAAGTAGCACAACCCAATTCACAGACACACCCACTTCCTTGTTTTGTGCCTTTCTTTTAAAAGTTAACCTTTTCCTTAGAATTTCCTCTTTTAGGTATGTGTGTGTGTGTGTGTGTGTGTGTGTGTGTGTGTGTGTGTATTGATATTTTTCTTCCATGCATTTATATACACCACATGCCTACCTGGTATCTACAGAGGTCAGAAGATGGCATCAGATCCTCTGGAACAAGAGTTATAGATGAATGTGAGCTTCCCAGTGGGTGCTGGGAATTGAACCTAGGTCCTCTGCAAGAACAACAAGTGCTCTAAACTGCTGAGCCATTTCTCCAGCCTCAGAAGTTAACCTTTGTTGTGAAATATAGGTAACCTTTGTGGTAAGCTCTTGGACATTCAGACAAGCCTGTTTTAAAGATGCAGAAAGCAGAGTGAATGAGCCATCCTAATGTATCTGGGTTACGGGAGCACCGGGAACCTCCCTGTGGGTTTTGTTGGGAGCCTTAGCCTAAAACTCTCTTTAGTCTGCAAAAGAGAGTGTCTTGGGGCTTCCAGAGCAGGTAGTCCAACTTCCCCAAGGGAAGACCTGGACTCTGAGAAGGGATAGATGGATTGGGTCATAGAATCTGCTTCAAAGATATCTTTAAACTGAGCAGTTACTTTGATTCACTGTCCCCTCCCTATGTTTGGAAGGGAGAATTCTCAGTCCTTAAGATCCTGGGAGGTCCAATTTGTGCTGCAATCCATGGGTCCAGCTGTTAGGATGGACTTAATCTAGTTTTCTATGAGCTAATCATTAACTAGTGTTTGTGGCTGGGATGAAACGAAGTTCGGTCAGAAACCATTGATCCCATGAGTATAGTATAGAACAGAGCTTCGGGGAACCTACCTGATCTGCCACTGTCATGAGATTTCTTTGGTTCATGTTCCTGAAGTCACAAGCCTGGGTTGGTGTTGATATCTGACTTAACTGCTTTAACATTCATCTACTTATCCACAGCAGTACTCCAGGGAACTCTAGTGGGACATCTATAGGCAAACAGTGTTCTAGAACAGGATCATGTTTATCTATTCAGTTTCAACCAGAAGGCACAATCTCTCCCCTCCCACTTCACCTCTCTTTGAAAAATGAGCTGGCCCTCCAAGAAGCTGATCTCCAAAACTATTTCAGGAAGTCAATGCACTTCTATCTCAAAACCAGCCCCTCTGACCCATAAAACTTAAACAATTCCAAATTCTGCCATTGTGCGTTTCTAACCTTGGTCTTACACTGAGTCCCCTTGGCCATCGGCTATGGTAATGGGAATTAGAGACTTTGCACTGGAGTCTGGGTTGTTCTGTGATGGTCAAAGGAATCCTTTGGCCCGTCCTTGCCAGGATCATGAGCATGTGTGGTCTTAATGCTGTTACTACAGGCAAAACAGCTCCCAACAGAAACCCAACAGAACCCTGGGGCAGGACCCATGTGGTCTCAGGGCAACCTTCATAGCCCTGTAGAGAAATAGGCTGAGGGTGGAATTGCAGACTGGTGTGAGACGCTTCCATAGTGTCCCTCCACAGACGCTTCCATAGTGTCCCACCACAGACGCTAACTTCTGTTCCTGCTTCCATGTAGGGCCGCCAAGGTCTGGGCTCCATCTTTGTCTGGGCCTCTGGGAATGGTGGGAGAGAAGGGGACCACTGCTCCTGTGATGGCTACACCAACAGCATCTACACCATCTCTGTGAGCAGCACTACTGAGAACGGCCACAAACCCTGGTACCTGGAGGAATGTGCTTCCACTTTGGCTACCACCTACAGCAGTGGCGCCTTCTATGAACGGAAGATCGTAAGTTCTCTCATAAGATCTAAGGCTTCCTTTCCCCAAAAGCCAGTTTGGCCAAGACCAGATTTTGTTGGATCTTAGGTCCCAGCCTATCCCTCTCTGTAGGAGGTCAACCCCAGGGCCTTGGCAGCCTACCTCAGACTTTACTATTTTATAAGATGTTTGACTCATCTGTGCCCAGAAATGCCAATTAAACCCTCTCTGACTTTAGAGGCCTAAAAATGTCATTTAAGAATGGGGTTCATCTTCATCATATCTCCTTTTAGCTCTTTGAAATTCTGTGGTCACATCCCGAGTCCAGTTGACCAGTCCTATTCTGATGCACAAAATAGAAAGCTTTGGTTTTATGCTGAAACATTCTGGAAACCCAAGCATTCTAGGCTTCTCCTCTGCCAAGGGACATGCCCTAGACACTTGGAAGTAAAGCCACAGGGTTTGCCAGCTCGGTTCACTGCAGTGAGCGGTTTTTCTTTTATTCTTCTTTGTGGTGGTTAAACCCAGGGTAGGCAGGGACTCCACTACTGAGCCACTGATTTATCTTTCAAATGGTAACTGTTTTAGTATATGGCTGGAATTTATGCTTCTTCCTTCTATACATGTTTTCCTATATTTAAAAAGGGGAGGGGAGTTCCAGTTTAAATTAAGGCAGAATTCAAATGCATAGTCATTGAGTTAGTGTGTAGACGTTTTTTAAAATGAGCCCTTGGAGCTGGCCAGGCCTGGTTTGGTTTTAACACTCACCAGCATCTGTTTATTCCTCTTGCTGCTTAGACACATCTCTGGAAATTATTTTCAAATTTATTTTTACATTTTTTTTTCCTGGGGAGCATACTGGCTTCCAGTACCCTACTTGCTATGCACACATGGAAGATCAGCCACACCGTCCTGTTGCAGGCCTGGTGGCATGGCCCAGGCTGGTTCACAAAAGTGTTAATTTAAGTGTTTCTTTCCCATTCTGCAGGGTCACCCAGCCCTCAGATGGGCAGCTTAGACTCTGTACCATGTCCTATTGATTTCTTCTTTGTTTGAGCATGAGCTAGTTGAAGCTTTATTAAACAGAGGCTTGGGCTGAAACCCAACAAAGGCCTACTGGCTAAATAGATACAATTGGAAGTAGGGATAATTGGACACATTGTACTGGGGACTGTGTCCTCAGCTGCATTATCAGTGATGTCACTCAGCTCTGGACGTGGGACCTGTGGCTTTATTTACTTACCTATCATGCTTGAATGTGCACACATTAGAAATATTTTAGCCACCCCCCTCTATACACACACCTTTTAAAAGATGATCCTATGTAGTCCAGACTGGATTTGAACTTACGAAGTGTATAGTGGAGGCTTTCCTTGAACTCTTCTTGTTCTTCCTGCCTTCATCTCCCAATGTACCATCACATCTTGCTTTAATTCCTTTTAAAAAAAAATTCCCTCCTCTGAGCAATATTTATGGATAAGGAAGACAAACTTGAGTGCCAGAGCCGCTGTCCTGGGACTCTGCCCTGAAAAGGATGGCTATTTTTATCTGATTACTGGAGCCTAATGTTTGCTTGAGGCCCCAGAGATGTTCTGCAAGGGGCTGAGCAAGCACTCCAGAAGTGGGTGCATCCCAGTTTTTTGAGTTCAGGTGAGCTCTAATGTCAGTCTAAGCCCTAGCCTTGAGTGTTGCTTCCCTGCAGCATCCACCTGAGGTGAGTGACTTCTCAAGAAGGGGCCTGGCTCACCATCAGAGATAAAACCGTCACTTAGAACCTTGGGGACTAGAAGCTGAGGGGCAACCATGAGCAGAGTTCCAAGCAGGACCCTGGGACTTGGGAGGCCTCTGCCCACCTTGGTTCAGTTTCCTCACAGGGGTAGTCTCCATTCCTTCCCTAAACCCTCTCCTCTGAAGCTGGAGAGTCAGTCTTTGGCCTTGCTTACACACAGTTAACTGGGCTTCCCAGCCAGAGGCCACTTACCAGGCGGGATCTGGAGTAGGTACCCTGCTGGCATACAAGAGCTTGGGAGATGGAAGTTACTCCTGGGCTGGCCCTTCTGTTTCCCTTGAGGTGATTTAGTTCCACTTACTATGTACAGTGAGGAAGCTGGTTTCTGCTAAAATACCAGTTAGATCTTCCCATGAGTGTGTGGTGCAGACTAGACACCCCTCTCCTGCCTAGCTAGAGCATGGCAGAGAAACACTCTCTGTGTGGAAGGATCTTATTGTTACTACTGGAGAAATTCGTCCTCGAGGGTCCCATAAAATGGTTACTCTAGCTTCGAAGCAGGTGGGTGGGTAAACTAGTTTCCTGTTGCCACCCTAACAAGTCATCAGGAACTTAGCATCCTAAGGCTATACAAACAGACATCTCCCCAGCTTGCAGCTCAGAAACCCAGCAGCCTCTCTTGGCTCTCAGCTCCGGATGCACAGGCTGAGGGAAAGGTGTCAGGCGGGCCCTCTGGCATTCTGGCATCTCTGGGGAGGTCCATGTTTATGTAAACTAAACATGATGCAGCTCTCGGCAAGACTCAGGTCCCAATTCCCTTGTGGGCTGTTGTATGAAGAGCATTCTTGTTTTTAGAGTCTCTCTTTCCCTGCAAGCTTGGTCCAGGTCTCTCTAATAGCTGAAGTCTTGACCTGCCTCACCTCTCCAGCAGGTTTCCTGCTTTCCCCTCCCACCTTTAAAGCCTTCTGATCCTCTCGGGCCCAGCTGGATAGTCCAGAATAATCTCTCTGATTTAAGGTTAGCAGCCTTGATTCCATGTGCAGAGTGCATAAAGTTAAAACCAGGAGCAAAAGTCACAGGGATCATGATCCCATCCAACACAACAGAACCATGAGTTGATCCCATGACTTCTGCCCCCTTCGACCTCCCTGAGTCAGTGTCCCATCCTCCTGGAGCCACCACTCAGGTGAAGATAGGCAGAGTCCCAGCTGGCACAGTCAGCCTTGCCTTCTCCCAAAGGCCAGCAGGCTCTTGCAGTAGGCCATGTGCTGGCAAGAGCAATTCAGATTCCTTTGGGAAGGATGTCTGTCCCCATCCGATCCTTACCTTCCAGCTAAAAATAGAAACACCATCTGGGCTCCTGAGCACTTCAGGACACAGGTTTTCAGGTCCCCTGAAGTCCTGGGTCACTGAGCTTAGCTCTTTGAGAGGGATCGGAATTCATGGATATCAGTGGCAAGATCATGGTGCCATGCAGTAAAAAGAGCCAGCAGGGTCCATTGCATCTTGTCTTGCCCATTTGCCTACACAGGCTTCAACGGTCTTCAGGAACCAGTTGAGCTGACCCCTTATAAAAGCATACCCTGTGCTTCTAGATGCTTGTCTGCCCTGCTCTGCCTCTCTCTTTTCACCCTGGGATTAGCCTGTTCTGCAGCATGGCTTCACTTTTGCACCTAAGTTTGTCTCATGTCTTTTCTGCCACTGTCACCCAAAGTTATTCTCTCCAGTTGGCAGCATGCCAGGGCCTCAGTCCTCTCAGAGGGAACTGGCCTCTCCATCATCCTGCTTCACACATCTCTCTTTCATGCAGGTCACCACGGATCTGCGTCAGCGCTGCACGGACGGCCACACTGGGACGTCAGTCTCAGCTCCTATGGTGGCTGGCATCATTGCCTTGGCTCTAGAAGCAAAGTAAGTTTCAACCTTCCTTCTTTTCCTTTGAAAAGGTGTCTCTACGCTGGTGGCACACACCTAACGAGAGACCTAGTATCCTGAGAATTTTAAATGGCAAGCTCGGTCATGTACCATGTACCCATCACTGACATTCACTAGAATTTTCTCACCTTCCCCAGTTGAAGTCCTTGTTAGCATTAAACATTAGCTCTCTGTATTGGTCTGCCTCGGCTGCCACAGGAAGTTGTTTATACAATAAATATGTGTTACCTCAAAGTTCCTGCTGGACTGATTCAACAGCAGGATTGGTATTTCCTTAGCTTGCCATTGGCTACTTCCAACTGGCACATGCTGATGACCTCATTGGCCTGAATTATCTTTTCATAAGTCCTGTTTTGAAATACAAATCATGTGCTGAGGAGCAGGGCTTAGGATTCACATGCTACAATCCAGAATGCAGCCCATAATACTCCCTCTCCTTCAGCCACTGACAATCACCATGCTGCTTCCTGTCCCTCAACTTGATGACTCTTAGTACCTCATGTAACAGAACACCACACATCCCTAATCCTAAAATCCCCAAATCTGAATGTTTCTTAGTGCTGAGATCATGCTCAGAAAGTTTCGGGTCTGGAGGAGTTTTGGATTTTGGATTTTTTAGATTAAAGATATTCGACTCATGAAGTCTATGCAGATACTCCAAAGTTTAAAATCTGTAATACCTTTTAGCATTTTGGATGAAGACGCCCTGCCTGTTCTGTCCTTTGTTGTTGGTGTATTTCATTTAACATGATGTCATGGGTTTAACTGTGTTGTGGTCCATGTCACAGTTTTCCTACCGTTTTAGGCCATTTTCAAAGTGGTTTCTTCTCTTCATCAAGCCCATTGTCTGTTCCTCTTTGTAGGAC
>JADRCD010214695.1:0-24389 GCA_019843815.1 Montemys delectorum | reverse complement strand
GGGGGGGGGGGGGGGGGGGGGGGGGGGGGCAGCAGGAGCCTTGACAGTCGTGGAGGATAGAGGCAAATCAAGACACTTGGAACTGTTGCTGGTGTCGTTTTTAGTTACTTATGTGTGTGTTTGTACATGTGTGTGGGGGCAATGTGCAGTCCATGGCACATGCACAGAGGGCATTCTCTCCTATTACGTGAGTCCATTGAGTCACACTCAGGTCTTCAGGCTTAGTGACAAGCACCTTTACCACTGAACCATTATGTTGGTTCTTGGAACAGCCCTGTAACGTGGCTGTATTGCCGTCTGGGCTCCGGCTTCTGTCGGAGGCTAAGTCACCCAGAGGATTGTTATTGGGAAGTAGCTGGACAAGACCAGACACTGGCTGGCCTTTAATGGTGTGTGAAACTCAAGGCAGATACCTTCTCTTAGCTTCGTGTCTGGGTCTATAAAGTAGAGATAAAATGTCTGCCTTCAAGGGTAGCCTGCCAGATGAAAGGAGGCAGGTTAGATCAAAGGTTGGAGCCCAGGGTGGCCGTGCAGGTGGCCTCCAGGGTCCTGCCTCCTGCCTCCATGGACACACCCATATCTTGTCCTCTCCTACATTGAGGAGCTGACCTGCACACATAGTGGGGTATTGCAAGTGACACCGTGTCACTTTTAAAACAAAATTATAAAAGACAGTCTGGTTTCCACCATTCTTTTTCTTGGATCGATTGTTCCAGGAAGCTGCTGTCTTATGAGGAGTTTTAGGAAGTGCCCTGGAAAGTTCTGGAGTTATGATGAGATACAGAGGTAGACTTTTGGCCATCAGCCTACACCTGATGTCTGTCACATGAGTGAGTTCTTCAAAAGTGGTTCTTCTAGCCCCAGCCAAGCTTTTAGATGATCGTAGCCCTGCCTTGGCTAAGTTGTTGATTGTAACCGGCTGAGTGACCCAGAGCACCAGCTGGGCCATTCTAGGTCTCTTAATCAGCAGAAGCAGTGTGAGGTAGTGAATGGTCATTGTCTGAACCATTATTTGAGGGTGTATGCTGTTTTACACAGCCATAGGCACCTTGTCCTTGACTCCAGACCTACCAACTCCCTTTCTCCTGAGCCCAGGGATCTTTGATTCCACTGCAAAACTCTTTTATCTGTTGACTGCAAAGGTACTTCTCAGCAGCTCTTATATGTACCTGCAGGTCTTGATGTCCGCAGCAGGGTTCCATTAGGATCCATGCTTTGCTGTATCCACGGCCTGGAAGGGCTCAGCTATGCACCTGCCTCATGGAACTGGTAGCCGTCGATCTGAATCTGAGGGCTGTTGATGATATGGAGGGTGCAGCCCAGCCCTAGAGCAGGGATGGCGTGTTTCTGGGCCTTGTTTGATAAATGGTTGTAGGCGGGGGTGAAGCAGGGCTGTCCGGGCCCTTGTGAGTGTGGAAAGGAGGGTCTGTCCTCTTCTGCCCTCTGTTCTACTTCCACCCTCTCAGCTCAGTTTCTAGGCCGCTGGAGATGCCAGCCTTGCTTCTTTGTTTCTCACTTTGCTGTCCGAACCCCACCACCTCACACTGAGCTTCCCAGAGAGTAAGTAGACAGATGAGGCCTTTCAGGTGCCCCTCAGCCTCACCGGAGAGGTGTGGCTTCTGCTGCTCAAGGAAGGAGCCAGAGAAAGACAAGCTCTAGTGCTCTCAGCTTCCCCGAGGCCCAGCCACCCGAACCCATTGCAAGTGTTTAAGGATGGCTGGGAAATAGGCAGCACAGACCCCATTGCTTGTGTGGTCGGCTGCCTTGAGCCTTCAGTGTCTTCGGGCATCGAGCATACCAGGACAAGGGAAATGGAATTCCTGTCTTGCTTTTTTTAGCCAGAAGTGGACATATAGACAGTGTGTCCAACAGTGGCTGATAGGTGTGGGATACTCACCTTGTGATTTAGTGGCCAGGATGATGGAGAATGTGGGGCGAGGGAAACAAAGGGAGAGGGCACAGGCCAGATGGAGAAAGATATTTCTGGAGTAGGCAACACTGTCACAGACGTGACACTGCATATGGTTCCCTGAGAGACCCCAAGTTCTTATTGCTGTGCTTCACGCCTCTCCTACTTTGAGTCTTGCTTGAAAGGCGTCTTGTTCATGAAGTGTGCCTGTTCTTATCCTCTTTCTTCTTTTCTTTTCTTTTTTCCTTTTTTTAATTTATTTTTTATGGATATGAGAACACTGTAGCTGTACAGAAGGCCATGAGCCATCATGTGGCTGTTGGGAATTGAACTCAGGATGGCCCCTCTCGCTCCAGCCCTGGCTTGCTCGAGCCTAATTCACTGTAGCTGTCTTCAGACACACCAGAAGAGGGCATCAGATCTCATTATGGGTGGTTGTGAGCCACCATGTCGTGGCTGGGACTTGAACTCATTACCTTCGGAAGAGCAGTCAGTGCTCTTACCTGCTGAGCCATCTCACTAGCCCTCTTATCTTCTTTCTAATAGAGTTCCCTTTCCTCCTGAGGTTTTCTGGGGTTTGCTAGAGTCTCCTGTAAACCTTCGTGGGCTTGGTGCTTTTTTGAAGGTGTCAGCAGGGGAACTGTTTGTTTACCATTTAAGTTATCTCACATTTGTATCTGTATCTCTTCTTTCACCCAGAAGCACTTATCACTCCCACCTTTACCCTACTTCCGGCTGGCACCTCCTGAAGTCACCAGCCAACTTTTTAGATGCCACTCATGGGTCCAGTGTGTTTTGAGCACTGGTGATTAATCGGGAAGCCACATGAAATCCCTGACTAAAATACACTCCTTGATCCTTTGAATTAGAAAGGCCCCAGTAGGCTCATATATTTGAATATTTGGTCCCTAATTGGTAGAAATATTTTGGGAAGGATTATGAGTTGTGATCATGTCGGACACAGTGTGCACTGAAGGTGGCCTTTGAGTTTTTAAAAGCCCAAGCCAGCCCCTACACCTCTGCCTTCAACTTGGGGATAAGCACTCAGCTCCTGCTCCACTGCCCTGCCTGCCTGCTTACTTCCATCGTCCCCACCATGATGATAATGGACTCACCCTGTGCAAACGCAAGCAAGCGCTCAACCACATGGTTTCTCCTGTAAGCTGCGTTGGTCACGATGTCTATTCACAGCAGTAGGACAGTGACTAAGACAGTAGTGTAAATTCAGGAAGGAAAGCAAGCAAGGGAAGGGAACAGAGAGAGTTCTTGGTAGGGTGATCAGAAGAAAGTTGTGTGCCAACCAGGAAACCAGCAGCAGCAAGGGCAGTGGCCCTGGGACGGAAGTGTACTTAGCAAGTTTGAGAAACTGGGACTGGGACAGGACAAGAGAGAAAAGGCCTCAGGAAGTACAGAGAGAAGCAGAGAACCATCCTGGGGTACTCCAGTCAGGGTGAGGACTTTGGACTTGATTCTAAGTGTGAAGGGAGTCCTGGGAGGCTCCTGATGCAGTGACATTATTTCCTAGGCATCTATAGCTTAACCTGCTCACCATGGGCCCCTCATGGAAGCAAGAGTTAGCGGGACCCACTTTAGAAGTTGTTTGTAGTGGCCTGTGAGTCACCAGCTGGGAGTTTCCAGGTATATCTAGAGACTTGCTTGGAGGGCAAATTAGCACTACCCCACCAAGTTGGAGGCAGGTTCCCCTCCCCTCCTGCTCTGCACATAGAATCTTCCATGTGTGAAAAAACCCCACGTCCCTGGGTCTCAGATCTTGGAAATTTTAAGCCAGGAGTGTGGAGATCTTCCTTCAGCACCCTGTCCTGACTCTGAGGGAGTTAACTATATTCTACACTAACCTAAGCAGCTAGCCTAGGGGAATGTAGTATAGAGTTCTTAGTCCTGCTGGCTAGAACTAAGATGCCCCAGGTCTGTCCCACCGTCCTGTGGAGTTCTCAGGACCATACTGAGGGTTTTCCTCAGGCTTTCTTTCAAAGGTTCATGCAGCCCCTATATCAGAGTTGTGGAAGCATTTGGGGTCGCCCTCTGCCAGCCCCAGGCTTCTCTGCGCCGCCTTCCTTGCTTGTTTCTCTTGATACATGGAACAGCACTACCCAGCTTGGTCCTGGAGGAGTGGAGCAGAGTTGAATCCAACTTTAATGAATGCAGTTTGAATCATCGTCTCCTAGCTATGTGACCTTGGGGCATAGTGCTAACCTTTCCGGGATTTGGTTTCCCCATATGCAAAATGTGGAGCGAAGGATCTAGTCAGTTCATCTGCATGGTGGGGGCCTTAGCAAGGTGTCCCAGGGTGGCCCCTGCCTCTGCCCAGCCTCCAGTGATTAGTGGTAGCCTTCTCGAGCTTTCTGGGATGGTTGCCCTGATCCTCTTAAGAAGAGCATTCCTGCTTGATGGGGAGATTACGGTGATAATCCGTTTGTCCTTACCATTTATGACCTGACCAGGGGCCTGCCATATGCTAAACACCATTTGTGCGTCATTTGTATAGTCCTCAAAAAAGCCAGAGAGCTATGTGCTATAAACTCTCCCACAATGTAGAAGAAAACCTGAGGCTTGCCAAGGCTCTCTAGCTGGTTAGTGATAGAGCCCGCCCGTGGCAGCCCTCTGGGAATGGCCTCCCTTTAGCCAGGAGCAGCCACAGGACTGGGTGCTTATCATGGGCAAGCTAGGCTTTGGGTCTCTTGTTCTTTTCATGACACCTCCTCCCTGGTCCCAGTGACCTTCCCTGCCTCTCTCTGGCTGTAGATGGTCAGAGAGGGGTTCTCCGTAAGAACACAAGTAAACAAAAGAAGCAAATTATGTAACATCTGGGACAGTGATTTCCGGAGAGGTCATGGCCAGTGCAAAGGGCCCCTAGTTCCTCAGAGAAGGTATTCCCTGGGCCTTAGCAGCCCCTGCCTGCCCTCTAGCATCTGGCATGCCATAAGCTATCAGAGAAACAGGGAATCTTGTTTCTCACACAAGGAGCTAGTCCCTGGAAGAAAGGGTGCTACTACAGTCACCATGGAGTGGCTGGCCGCTCTTGTGTTCCCAAATGGCATTTGAGACGTAGCTTTCTGTTATCTTGTATTTTTACACACAATGTAAACTTTTCTATGCTAGCCATTTGTCAGCACATGCTGTCAGTCTCGTTGACTGCATCGCCATGCTGTGTGGCATTACTCTGCTTGCTTTCTCCTCCCAACAGACAACTGTACCCATTAGTGAGTGCTGTGCCTCCCCACATTGTGCTGTCTGCAGATGTCCCCCTGCTGGACGGGCCACATGAGTAGCTCATAGGACCTGTGGTCTTTGGAATCTGGCTCCTATCACCAGGCAGCATGTTTTCTGGGCCTGTCCATGTTGTTAGGGTAGACATTTCTAACCAAGTGGTGTCTGTGCTGTGTTCCAGAGTGCTGCAGGAGGGAGATAGAAAGGTGAGGTCCTGTCGTCTGTACCACAAGTGGTGACAGTGACTAACACTGCCCTACATGGGCTCCTTAGCTTGGGCTTCTAAACAGGAGCCCCTGGAAGCCAACAGACTCTGTTCCACACTCCTCACTCCACAGCTTGCTCCACGCTTCATAGGGTCCTAGGGTGTGTGCTTAAGAGCATCTCATCTCTGCCCTGCTTCCCATCTGTGAGACAGAAAGAATCTTCCGCAGCCTGATCGAGCTGAGGGCCAGCCCCGTGTGCCAGTCTGGAAGGGGGTGGGGTGGGAAAGGCTGATGGTGAGTCTTACACTGTGATTGTCTTATTTATTAAAAATTAATTGAGGGGGCTTTGATGCATCCGGACTTGAGAGGAGCTGACAGGTCATGTGGTCTCTGAAAGCATAGGGCTGGTAATCCATTTTAAAAAACATTTTCTTCTTCTTTTTAATTTAATGGAGGAAATCATTAGCTGGGAGAATGGTAGCACTGATTTATTTCTGTTTGGGGGGGGGCAGGAGAGAAGATCACTTCTAATTGCTGCTTGTTCTAGAAATACGCCAGCCAGACATTCCCATCGGCTGGAAGTGCTGGGTTCTGTGGGGGATTGCTTCGAGCTTTCTTTTCTTCAGACCCTGGGGGTGGCAAGGGGCTCTCAGAGTGCAGGTGGGTGGCGCGATGTCAGCAGCAGATCTCCACAATAGGAGCAAAGCTGCTTTTCGCACAGGTCCCTCAAGTGAGCCTGAGAGGAGTTCAGTGTGTAACGCTGGGGGGCAAGGGGCGGGCAGTTCCCCTAGATAGCCCATGTCCAAGACTTCATTCCCAGGGAAACAGGAGCAGGACCCCCATCTGGGAAAAAGGACTACGTGCCTTCTCCGGGCTTCATCCGGTTCCAAGGGGGAGGCAACTGGGTTCACCCTAAAAATAACCAAAGATGCAAACAGCCAGAGAGTGCAAATGTTTTTCATATCTGTAGGCCTGAGCATTTAAAGGTACAGCTGTCCTTCCACTGCCACAATTTGTCTTTCCTAGAGCAGACAGTAACTTTGTAGTCACCTGGGCTTTGTAGGATCCCCATCTTCTAGCCCCGCAAGTTGAGGTCTGCCTGGGATGCTATGTGAAGGCCTCCTCCCTGGAGGCACCACACACTTGGCAGAGGATGTCACAGGCCCTGAGGCCCATCACAAGATGAGGGGTGCAGGTAGACCCAGCCAAGTATAGCCATACATACCATGAAGCCTCCTGGATACAAAGGTGGGGGTTCTCCTGACTTCAGTGTACCAAGTCCATCCAACCAGAAATAAAACAAAATGGGTAAAGTAGTTCTCAGAGAGAGGATGGCTGTGAATAGCTAGGCAGGATGTGGAAAAGGTGCCAAGGTTGTAGGCCCAGCTAAAGAGCAGGGCTGAAGGGCTAGCCCTTACCCTACCCGGGTGTTTGCCCTGGCTTCTGTAGACTCTGCTCCTCAGATGAGATGTGTGTTCCAGGCACTTCCTGGCCTCTCATTCTCTTCTCTGCCATACTCTGAGGCTGCCTGAGGCTCCTAAGCTCCTTTACATCGAAACTGGAACCCTTGCATGGTGGTACAAGACTTTAATCCCTGCACTCAGGAGGCAGAGACAGGAGTTCTAGGCCAGCCAGGGCCATAGAGTGAGACTCTGTTGAAGAAACAAACTAATAAACTATGATTAGAAACTTTTGGTTCTCTAGTCAGTTCTTCCTGGATATGCCACATCTGAGGGGACATCCTGAAGGGGCTAACAAGCCATTGTGGAGTTTAGGGGAAAGGCCTGTCACACCGAGTACAGCCACATCTTAGAGTGGTGGGCTTGGGCTCCAGGGCAAGTGGCTTTGTTGCTAAGGTCTGCGTATCAGTCAGGGCCCGACACAGGCATGTGAATTGAAGCACTTGCTCTGCAGCTTCTCCATCTGTTACCTGTCATCCATTCAGCCATTTAGTCATCAATCTTTTCCCATTCACTTGTCTGTCCATCCAGTCACCCACCTGCCTGTGTACTCACTCAGCATTCATCCATTTAAAACATTCGCTGAATGCCTGCTCTGTGCCAGGTGTCCTCACAGGCATACCCTGGGACACAACAGTGAAGACATCCTAGACGTCTCCATCTCGTACCTGAGATAGACACTTGGCTTTTTTATTTAGTGGCTTTGGTTTTTCGTGACAGGGTTTCTCTGTGTAGGCCTGGCTGTCCTGGAACTCACTCTGTAGACCAGGCTGGCCTCAAACGCATAGAAATCCACCTACTAGCTAAATCTCAAGTACTGAAAGCAAAGGCATATGCTGCCCGGCCCAGCATGACCGACAGCTTTACACAGGAACATGCTATACAGCACACATGAACTGCTAAGTGAAAGAAGCCAAGCACAGTAGGACCATGGTGTAATTCCGTGCGCTGTAATGATGCCATGAAGTGGTCACTGGAGTCAGATCCATAGAGACAAAAGTAAAATGGAGGGTACCAGGGTTGGGTGGGGTGGGGTGGGGAATTCGAGTGCAGTTCTGGTTTGGGAGATGAAAAGGTTGTAGAGATAGTGGGAGGGCTGCATGGCCATGATAACATCCTTAAGGCCACTGAACCAAGCACTTCACAAGCCATCAGGGTAGCAAATGTTAACATTTACCACCATTTGGAAATTTACCACCATTTACAAGAAAACCATCAAAGAACAGTAGGTCGTACATTAGGTAAGGTTGATGCCATGAAAACAGTGAAACGGTCCAGGGAAAGCCAGGGCAGGACTCAGAGTTAACTGAGTGTCAAGAAGGCCCAAGTGGTATGTGCTCACGTAGAGGCTAGGAGGAGCAGACTGTGCAGGTGCCAACACCCTGCGGGAAGAGATGGGCCCTAGTCTGGACAGCTTGAGTGAAGGCACTGGGGATTTGAGCTGTGGGAGGCAAGATTTCCCTACAGGTTTGTGGTGCGTCCCCTGGCCCTTCTGCTACAGGAGCAAGGGAAGCTGGGAGGCAAGGCAAGGCTTTGCAGGAAGAGAACAGGCTGATCCTCAGCAGCACCTGTGAGGTCAGGAGTGAACCCCAGGGGTCATGGTTGGCAGTCGCCCCTGCCCCTAGGGGTCTGAGACATTGTTTCTACCAGAGTGCTCCATCCCCTTCTGTAGAAGGCAGAGCACTGCATATGCCCTGCGAATGTCCTTCTGGACACCTCAGCTCATCTCTCTAGATTATTTGTGGTGCTGAACACTCGAGAGCCGAGTGAGGATCTTTCACACTGCACCATTCCCACAGTGAACTGTCCCACTGTACCATTCAGGGAATTAACAGCAACAAAAAAGGTCTGCACCTGCTCAGTACAGATGCGATTCTTTTTCCTCAGTATTTTCCGTTCCAGTCTGTGGTTAGTTGACTCTGGATGTGGAAACCACAGAGATTGAGGCCAACTGTGCCTTGTGGCTGTGTCTAAATTTGCCCTATTTGTTGGAGCCTTCATGGCCACCGTACTATTGTTATACCCCACACATACTAAGCAGGTTCATGTGGCTGGGGATGGGAGAGCAATGGTGTACTCTCTTTCTCATCTGTGCTGTCTTAACTTTAAGACAAATAGCTCTTTCCCTGACCAGCACTGGCAGTCTCGGGACTGCCAACCCTCCATCCCAGGACGGCCACACGCCTGGGACCAGCCTTGCTGGAGGAGCCCGGGAAAACCACTTTACCCTCTGAGTGTGTCCTTATGCATCTCCTGAGGGAGAGGGTGGTTTCAGAGTGTGGTCTCGGTTACTATAAGACCATTCATGCATTGGGAGTCCAGCAGGCAGCTGGGGGGCAGGGGTAGTCTCCCCGAGCGCCTGACACTCAGCCTAGCCTGGAACCAAGGTTGCATAACCACACAGGGTTCTGCTGACTCATGGACATGGTAGGGAAGTTCCAATCCCACAGCCCCTGCCCAGGCATTCTGGGATGACATCAGGAGTTGCTGGGGGAGACAGGGGAAGGTAGTGGTTCTAGAACAGGGCCGAGAGGAGGATCCAGGCCTGAGGTTCAGAGACTCTTGTCACTATGGAGTCGAAGGAGCCTTCTCCCGAGCTGCTATCTGTTTGGTTCCCTGAGAGCCCCACTACATACCCTCTGTCCTTCTAGATAGGCCTTGGCCCACGCTGCAGTCAGAAGCTTTCCCACACCCCAGACAGCTCAGGTAAGTGGAGAGAGGAAAGGGAGAGATAGAAGTTGAGGAGCTAGACCATTCGTTTCCTTTACCTTTAGAGTTGTCCTGTCCCTGGCGATCACCACAGCTCTATGTAAGTCTTTAATTTCAGTTGTAAATAAAAGCAAAGCAACACTTTCCATCAGCACCAGCCACATTTTGAGTGTCGGTGGCCACATAGGCTTATGGGGTCACACACAGCAGCTGCGCCTGGCTGGCAGAGGTGTAGAGGGTGGTCGTCCTCATGGAGGGTTCACTTGGGCAGTGTTGGCATTGTCTCTGAAGCAACCCCATGAGATAGGGGCATGACAGGCTGTGGCTAAAGGGGAATGCTCATCAGTTGTCTAGCCAGGAATGCCAGTGGAATTCAGCTTCATCTGTCGAAGAAGGTATGGAGTGGGGGTACCTGTAAATCCTCCTGCCCAGCTGGCAGCTTCCCTGGAACAGAGGAGACTCAGGCCTTTTGCCTTTGTCCTGAGCCAGGCACAGGTGAGCCCTGCTGATTTGAAAGACGAGTGGATAAACATTTAGTTTGGGGTCTCTGGGGCTTGCAAGTTAGAGACTAAATGCCCAGAACACTTCCTTAGGTCTTGGGGAGAGGAATAAGAGGGGAACCCAAATGTAGAAGTAACTCACGTGTCCATCCCGTGGTGAGTAGATATGTACAATGGGGTCTGCTTATCAATAGGATATTATTCTGCCGTGAAGGAAGGAAACAACCTACATAGGTTACAACCATATATGAACTTTGAGAAAGATCATGATGATAAGTGAAAAGAAGCCAGTTCTGAAAGGTTGCATGCACTCTGAAATTCCTTTATACAAAACACCCAAAGCAAGCATGGCTGTGGGCAGTAGGCTAGTGGTGGTCAGGGGCTAGAGAGAAGCCGTCATGAGGTGGCCCTCCCACGTGTCTCCTTTCAGGGTAATGCGGATGTTTGCTACAAGAGACAGGTGGTAGCTGTACCCCACGGTGGATAGACTTCACGATACTAAAGTGTATGCTCTCAAATGATGAAAACAGTATAGTCTTTGTTCTATTTTTTTTTTTTAAACAATAGAAAAGTGAGAGGAAACAGAAATCTTGGTAGTAAATCTTTGTGTTCCATATCACATCTTCCTGGTTTGTTCATATACTGGGATATTTTCATAATGAATCGTTGGAGTGGGGCTAGGAAGTGGAAGTGTGTTCTTGGCTGCAGGCTTCAGAGGCAAGGTGGGACAGGCTGCCTCAGATGTTCCCTCAAGAGCAACAGGCCTGGGAGCAGTGCTGTTGGCTCCAAGTTTGCCAGCCAAGTGCGCAAGGGGAGAGGCAGGGCATTGGATGCTGCCCCAGTGCTTCCAACTGGATCTGGAAGGACATAGCGTCCACAGCCCCAGCCTTCCCTGCGTCTGCCAGCAGCACGATGCCCCAGAGCGCAGCTTGGTAGAGAAAATGGCCCTGTCTTCAGTTTGTACCAAGGAAATGAAAGCACAGAGATGTGACCAGACTGGCAATGGCCCTGTGATCTCCGAAGCCGGAGCTCCTGCCCTCCCCCAGCCTCTGCAGCCAGGGGCTACTGAGGCTGGAGGCAGAGCCAGCCCTGCAGTGGGGTTTGCACAGCAGTTGCAGGGAGGTTGGTAGTGTGCAGGTGGGAGATACAGCCCAATGTAGGTCTGGCCCAGGGTGCCCCTGATATGGTCTCTTCTTTAACCAGCCAGCAGGTGCCCAGCAGCCTCCCATCTTGGCTTCCTGCCTGGGTGGCTCTGGACCACAGAAGCCTTCCTGTGGGTGGGCATCCCCTCCTTCCTGAGGGTGGGAAAGTATGACTCAGAGTTGGGTAGCTGAGTTTTAGAAACAGGAGGCAAAGGATAGAAAGGCGATGCTTCTAAAAAGCCTGGGGAGGGGAGTGGAGGGGAGAGGACTGCCTGTCTGTTCCTGGGACTTCGACCTTGGGTTGAGTGAGCAGCGTGAGGTCCGAGGCGTAAAGAGGCAGGTCCAGGGTCCCAGCTGTAGGGCAGATGAGCAGCCCGAGTCAGGGGAGCTCCCTGGGCTGTGCTTTTCCTCGGGGCGGCTGTCGTGGAGGGCTGTTTTCGCCCACCGTCCAGCCATGCCCCACCCTGCCTTGGTGCACAGGCCGAGGCCTGTTTGGGGAGGTTGCCACAGCAGAACTGTGGGATTGGCTCTGCTGACGCCTTCCCCTGGCATATGGCTCCTCCGCCCGCCTCAAGCTCTGCCAGCGGCTCCCCTTTCTCCATGGCAACTTAGCTCAGTGGTCCCAGTGGAGGAGAGAGAATCAATTCTCCCTCCTTCCCGCCCTCCCGCTCCTCTCCCCACCCCTTCCTCTCCCGCTTGCCTTCTTCCTTTACCTCTGTTGTCCCTGCGTGGTGGCTCCTCAGGCAGCCAGAGGGGACCGTGTGCTGGCACTTCCCAGGCATGAGCTGCCTGTAGCGCTGCGGGCTGGGGGCGGCCCTCTGAGACCTGCACATGGGAAGCCAGCAGAGTCTGCAGGATGGGGCTGCCGAGCAGGGCTCCAGCCAGCACCTGCTGTGTGAGGCTCCAGCTCTGGTACTTTGGTGCCCCGCTCCCCTTACCTCATGTTGGCTTCCTGAAAGGTAATTTTCTGCTTCTTCTTGAACACGTCTCAGCCTTAGGCTAGGTTTACTAGCGAGGAAGGCTCCATCTGGTCAAGGGTCTGTTTGCTTTCTCTCCGAAAAAAGCTGGGATGGAGGGACAGCTGGAAGGAGAGGCCTGAACTGGCCTCCTTGGGCACTGCCTGCTCGGGCACTGCCTGCTCGGGCACTGCCTGCTTCGGCAGAATTGGAGTGCACAGCCTCTCTCTCCTGAGTAGCTCCCAGGGTGAAGGGACATTGCACCGCTGTACTTCCAATTTTGCCTGTGATTGCTAGAGCACACACAGTCTGCTTTCCTAGAGCGTGGTGGCACCAAGGAAAGAAGGAAATTTAGAGACGCTCACATGCCCCCCAGCGGGCAGAGCTCTGGCTACAGGCTGCCTGGCTTTCTGGCTGACTCGTCTTCAGTCCTTTGGAAATGGGTACTCAGTGTGGGAATGTTTTGTCCCTCCCCCGAGATTTCAAGAAGGTGATCTCAGGAGACCCGTCCCCCAGCTTATTTCAGGTGGACTGGCCCTGCTGGCGTGTCCTGTGTCCATCTTCAGACACCTCTATTGGCGTGGGATTCTAAGACTACTGGTGGGTGAGCATATCTCCTCTTTCCACCCTGGCAATGGCGTTTGGAGAGGGAATTGGTGATGTTGACCCCTCCACAGCCCAGCCCAGGAGTCAGGCAGCCCCCCTCCCCACCGCCCCTCCTTCCTGTGCAGCTGGCAGTGGAAAAAAAGAATCCTCGGTTGTCAACAAGAACATCTCCTGTGTTGATGGAAAGTAAGGGCCAAAGATACCGTATTTAGCACCCATTTCTTAGAAGCTCCAGGCTTGAATGGTGTCTGTGTGTAAGCCCTGTCTGATCTTTAAATAGAAAAATGCACACCAAGTAGCCCTGTCTGACTCATGGGAGCATCAAAGTTTGGTGTGGTCTTAGGGAATCCACATCCAACTCTGAAAGAGGTACACAGCTCAGGGGGCTGCCTGAAGCAGAGCTGGGCCATGCAGGTGTAGACTTGAGTTGCCAGTGCTGAGGCCAAAGCTAAGTAACTCTCCCAAGTGCCTATAATATAGTAGGACTCAGGATCTTGTTGCTACGTCAGGCCATGGCCACCTGATTGTGCTCTATTTTTGTTTCTACATTCTCCTTGACAGATTGCTCTAATAATGGCATCAGAACCTCGACAGCAGCTCAAGGCCTGGGTAGCTCTGTGCTCGGCTGTATCTCCTTCATGACCCCTTTCTTTAAAATTGCATGAGAGCCACCCCGGATTCTGTGTTTCTAGTGCTTCCCTCCTGGTCAGTAAAATGGCCCCAGTGAGCAGGGCGAGGAGGCTGTCTCCAGCGGCAGAGCTTCCAGGCTCTGCACTTACTAAGACCCTCCTGGCATCTGGAGCTGTGCAGGCTTCTCAGTGGCATTCATTACCCACGGCTGGGTTTGCTGGCTGGCTGTGAATTCTGATGGGTCTGCAAGCTGATGATGCTGGGGAGGCAGTGTGCTGGTTTGGTTTTGTTTGCCTGAGAATGGAAAATATGATGTGACAGGTAAAAGCAAGCCCTCAAGTACAGCTCTGTTCTCATCTCTGCTCTCAGCTTGGGTAGGGGCTGGTCTAGTGCTGCCACTGCCACTCTTGCTATCACAGCGAGAGTCCCTTTGTCCTGGAGTCTTTCATGCTCCCCCAGGACCAGCCAAGCACCCATGCTGATCATTCAGTTGGCAAGCCCAGAAAGGACAGCCAGAGCGGAGCCTAAGAAGAGGTAGGCTCCGCTTCCCACTGCTTGTATCTCAGTTAGACCCTGAGTGCCGCCCTCCAGCCCTGCCTCCTCCTACCCAAGTCCTTGCTTAGTAGATGCTCCCAAGTGTAATTGTGACTGCAAGATCGCACATCATGCTGACTTACTTGAAAGCATCTTGTGGAGCTGCAGAGGGTGTGAGAGCAGCTTGGAGAGGTGGGAACCCTGGCTGCCGATGGCTTCAGCCAGCGAAAGTGTAGAAGGCTCATTCCAGGAAAAGTGGAATAATCACCGTATTGGCTGGCTTTCAGGCGGTGAGTGGTTCTTTCTTCTTTAATTTGACAGGAGCGCCGGGATTCAGGGAAGGGATGGCGGGAAGCAGAGGAGCCTGTGGTTCACACAGACCTCATGAGGCCTTTGTGCTGTAAGGGAAAAGTTCGATGCTTTTCTCCCGTACTAGGTTGAGCATGGACAGGCAGGACAGGCAACTCTACCCCTATTCAGGGATTCTGGGGCTCAGGATATTATCTATCTGGGAGGTTGAACCTTTGTTCCTATCTGTGCACAGCTCCTAAAAAGTCTCTTGGTGTATTAACTGAATGACCTTAACTGTACAGTAAGAAGGATGCTCATGAGTTAAAAATTCCTGTGCTCTTGTGATTTCCTTGGACGCATACATATATGCATATGCATGCACACTTGTTTATCCTCTTCCTATGTGTGCATACACATACCCATGCATATGCATACCCACATGTAAATAAGCTTGAACCACACACAAACACACGTGTCCCTTCTGCTAGCAGGAGCTCATATATCTGTTGACATTCTGCTCATGCGTGCGTGATCTTAATAACTGTTTCCAGCACTGCCAGGATCACACAGTTGTGCCTTTACTCATTTCTTTTCAGTTTACTGTCTAAGCTGAGTAAGGCAGACTGGCCTTGTCCACTTTTAGAAAGAGAATCCGCCCTTTCTCTTCTCCTGTCCCTCTCTCCTTATCTTGTACCACAGCGTCTGGGACATTACAGAAATTGGCATGTTCTTCTGTCAGAGAAGCTTGCACATGCTCACTCATTGAAGGTGTCCAGCCCTAAGGGAAGGGGATTGGCATGGAGACATTGATGAGCTTAAGATGTGGTGAGATGCAAACCTCTGTGTGTGCTGTATAGATACAATTGTCTGCTGTATGTGCATATGTAATGTGTGTGCATGTGAGATTGCATTGTATATGTGGTTTATGATATGTGAATGTAAGGGAGTATGTATATGAATGTGGGACATATGCTTGAGTATGTGCATTTTGTGTATGACTGTGCATATGTGTGGCCTGTGAATTGTTTACATTGTGTATATATGTAAATGTATAGGTGCATGCATTTATTTCTTTTCATATGTGTGTGGGGGGGGTGTGTATTTCTGTATTACCTGTGGTGTGTATGACTGAGGCTATGTGCATGTCTACATTTGGTATTTGTACAACCGTAGTTTACTAGGTAGAGATATGTGCATATGTGGGTATGTGCCTGTATACGTGTGGCGTGTGTATTGTGTTGTGTGTTTGAATGTGAGTATGTATTTTTGTAGTATGTTCATTGTGTTTGTAGTATCTGAGTATTATGTGTATCTCCACGGCTCTGTGAAAGTGTCTTGTGTTTGTGGTGTATGTGTATGAATGTGAGGGTACAAATGTACATATGTGTGGTATGTATGTGTAGGTGATATATTAGTGTTGTATGCACAGGTGTATGATTTGTATATGAAGGTGCAAATAAATGTTGTATGTGATATGTGTATATCTATGTGTGATGCGCTATGTATGTATGCAGGGTGTTGGTGTTGTGTGCTGATGTGTATATGCACTATATGCTGTGGGTGGTGTGTTTATGTGTACACTGGAGTATGTGTAAGCATATGCGTATGTGCTCATACATGTGTAATGTTCTGTAAATATGGGGGTATTTGTGTGATACTTCATGTATGTGTGCTTGTGGGGTGTTTGTGTTATATGTAATATGCGGTGTATATGTGATGTGTGTCTGTGTGTGTGTTTTCTGTGTGTGCACGTATGTCTATGTGACTTCTACATTGCCCAGTTTTGGATATCTGGGCATCCTGGCTTCCTGGCCCTTTTCCATGTACTGGCTCAGTTTCTAGAGCAGCTTTGGGTTTTGATTGACTGTCCTGGAGTCTTTCTGACCATTGCATGAATATCTTCATCATTCCATCTCATTGAATGCTATGCAGACACTCCATTTCACAAGCTCACATGCCATCTCAGGGTTTGATCAGCCTGTGCCGTGAAGGTAGAGCTAGAACCCAGTTCTCTTGACTAACTCATGCATCATTTACACATGCAGCTGCTCTGTGTGGCAGGCCCTTGGTGTTAGATGAAAACTAGATCTAACTCTTGCCTTGGGAGGAAGCCTGCATGGAAGCAGGCTAAGCAAGCAGGAGGGCGGCCCAAGAAGGAAGTGCTCATCGCACTGGCCTCCCTTCCCTTCATCCCAGCTAGCTGAATGGGAGGCTTGGGGTAATGGTGTAAGGAAGCTGCTGTCGCCAGCCTACCCTTTCACTCGTGGCTCCTGCTCAGGGTACAGTTCAAGACTCAACTGTGCAGTAGGAAATACAGCACACCTCGACACCAGCCCCACCCCACCACTTTTCTTCTGCTATAGACTTGGAAGGGCTCTCATTTAAAAGTTATCCCACAGCCAGGAAGATGGTGCATTACAAAGTCTGTTTGTCTTATACTAGGGTCTTAAATGTCAATGGCTTACGTGGGGAGGGAGCTTTGTACATCATGGGACCTGTGCCTCAGTTTCCTTTCTGTAACATAAGTTAACACTGTCTGCTTTACATGCCTAACATTCACAACAGATGTGAAGGAACTGGACAGGGTGTATCAGCAGTGGTGGAAGTGGTGGGGCTGTTGTGGGTCAATCATTCCGTAGCTTCTCTAGTGGGCCCGGACAGATAACACATAGGGAGGGGGCACCGACGTAAAGCAGTGCACACGGAGAGGAGTCGGCAGTTCTTGGTAGATATATGGGAGTTCTTGTTTTCATTTTGTAATTTTTCTGAAAATTGGAGATTATGAAGAAAGGGATATTTTTTGTTTTGTTTTGTTGTTTATTTTTGTTTTGTCTTAGACACTTGAGGATTCTTCTTAAAAGGTAGATAGAATGCGGGATAACATAGGCGTGTTCTTATCGTAAGGATCCACTAGAAGCCCAATGAATAAAAACTCTAAGTGGCAGTGCAGCCCTGAGATAGACGAGGGAGCGCAGAGCAGAGGGTTGACTGTGGCTCCTAGGTTACAGCCTGAAGCAGTTTCCTCTAAACAGGAGCGGTCCCAGGGTCCTGCTCAAGAGTCAGGATCTGGTGCCCAGAGTGACCCTAACTGTACCTTTTCACATGCCATGAGAGGAAACTGGATCTGACCCTGGTGTCGGGACTGGGTGCTGGTGGTGTTCATTTGTTTAGTTTGGTTTTCTGGATCTAACATGCAATAGTGAGTTTCCCTGTAAGGTGAGTTTTGTGCCCCCCCCCCCCCATTGCTGTGAGCTCCCTTCCCATAAATGTTCAACACAGAACCTTGTCCTGGGCCAACAGACCAAGAGTCCTCCCTGCTCTGTTCCACGAGACTTTCTCTGAGCTGCCATTGTCCCCTGACAAAACCAGGTTGATGGAAATGAATGAGCTATGCTGAGAACTGGATGGGGGTGTTGGAAAGGGAAGAAGGGGGGCTCTTAACAGATTAGCTCATGTCTGCATTTTCAGTAGCTACCCATTTTTTTTTTTTTTTTTTGCCTCAGTTTTTCTGCCTTGTTGGGTCCAGAACCCCTCACTAGTTTCAAATGCAGGGCTGAGGGGAAAAAAGCAAACCCAAAGGCCCTGACCTTGTCCTCGAGGGGAAAAAAGCAAGCCCAAAGGCCCTGACCTTGTCCGAGTTCTGCCATCAGCCTGCTCATGAGATCCTGGTGAGTCCCTTGGCCTCTCTGAGACTGACTCATTCCTGGTTCGCACGGTAGGGCTAGTGAGGGCACCCTGGCAGGCTGTAGAGGACAAGAGGCAGAGCATCTATGCAGTGCGCGTTCTTCCATGTCAGTGCCCTTTCTGCCTGGTGCCATGCCCTTGTAAAGTATTTCACAGCTTTCTAGGCATGTGCACACCACCTATGGCTGTGAGCAGGCTTTGTCATGACTGCTCAGGCAGGGAGTAGGGATTAGTTAATTTTAAAACCTTCTTGCTACCTTGTTTCATTTGCTTAGGGTGTGGGATGTGTTGCTGGTCTCTAAAGTCCCATCTCCCCTTGGGACTGTATGGGGCCCCTGGGCTGGGGGTGGGGTGGGGTGGGGTGGGAGTGGGGTGGTTTCGGATAGGAACTTCTTCAGACCTTAGGAAGTACAAAGTGTGACAGCTATGTAGACCCACGTCTGAATCCTAGCTGTGTGACTCCTGCTGCATGCCTTTGTACCTTTGCTTCCTGGTGTGCACAGCAGGGCAGTAGTCCCCATTGTCCCTCATGCAGTGTGTAACTCTAAGTCTCAACTCCTTTTTCCATCATGAGAGGGGCACAGGCACAGGTGATGACTTGGCAGGGCCCACCTTCCAACGTCCACTCTTCATCCAAGTTTGTCCTGGTATTGGGGCCAAGACGGTCCCTCTAAACTGTCTGTACCTCACCAGTACAGACTCCAGTGTGTTCCCTAGACCAGGCTAGACTCTCGGGGTGAGGGAGTGGCATTGGCACTCACCAACCCCCAGGTCTTTCTGGCTGTCCCTTATAAAAATACCTTTTATTCTTCCGAGACTTACTGCTGAATACCCTTGCCCTTTCTAGTTCTTTCTGAGCTCTGGCTGACTGGTTCACCTCAGCTGTTCTGAGGTTCAAAACTCCTTTCCAAGCTGACTGGTTCAAACTGGCTGCTTTCCACTCCTCATTGAATTCTGCTGCTTGGCCTCAAACTAACTCTAGCAATCTGTTGTAATCTCTGGCTCCTTCTCCTTCTCTGGCCCGTTCTGTCCTCACCTATATCTAGCTTGTCCTTCCTCTCTGCAACCTATCTCTTTACAACTGTCCAGATAAAACTGCCTCTTCTCTCTCCCGCCTTGCCCCTCAAGTATCTTCCCTTTCCAACTGTTCAGAGTTGGGTGTATCCTATTCTATCAAATCTTTCTCTGATTTGTCACTTTGTCTGCCACTTAACTAGACATAACTTTCAAATATGGGTGCTTCCTTCTACAAACTAACTTTACCTTCACTGTTTGAGATCAAAAATGTATTGTGTTCTAGCCAGTACTGTATTCTAGCCAGAGGCATTAAAGGTATGTGCTGAGGGCCAAGCCACACCACACCTAGAAAACAGGTTTTTTCACTAATCTCAGGGTTCACAGTGTGATCAAATATTCTGCAACAGTCCCTCCATTCCAGCATCCAGGGAACAGCTCTGTGTCTCACTACTGGAGCTCAGACTCAGTGCAAAGGAGGAGCCTTCCCAGGTCCAGAGAAGGGGCAGAAGCAGTAGTCATGTGTAAGACCCTGGCTAGTCCCTGGGCTTAAACAGGAGTGGTTTTTCTGTCACCACTCTGCTCCTCACAGTTTTTACACTGCAGAGTTCAATGTGCTCCTGCTTGTTGCATGTTGCTCGCCCAGGTCAGGCCGGCTAGTGGGAGAAACCAACACAGGCACCCAGGAAGCTTTCCCTAGGCACGTGAGGCCACAGCTGGAGATACTTGTAATCTGTCAGCTGGGCAGATCAGCCGTCAGAGATGTCCCCAGTTGTTAGCCTGGGATGATAACCAATTGGTCCCCTTGAGATGATATAGACAGGCTCAGGCCGAGGCAACTCCAAGGCCTCTGACCTTACGTGAGCCAGCCTTAGCATAAAAGTAGATCCCTTTAGTTGATGCACCTAGAGCTCCAACAGGCCTCTCTGCAGGGACGGACCTTTCTGGTTACCCATACCCGCACAGTTCCCTCGAGAACACTAACAGCTGGAAGCGATGGTAGGCTGCTGCCTCTCCAACCCAGGGGCCCAGCACAACCTTAGCCTGTAGACTGACGGTTTGATGTAACGTCCTATTTGCAGCCTAGTAGCATTCAGGGGCTCTCCGGTAGATCTTGCTAGGGCAGAACCAAGACATGACTGTCTCTCCTCTACCCCCATCTCTCTGTGAGGAGGAATCAGCAGAGGTTCTGGAATCCACCTATCTGCCTCATATTGGAGTCTCATCTGCTTTCTGGGCTTCCTCCCAGTGACCCTGTCCCCCTGTAGTCCCCTGGCTGGGTCTCACACTTTGGGCTTTTTTGGGCCCAGTGTCATCTGTCCATTGTGTGGTTGCTGTCCAGTATTGTCCGGGTTGAGGCCTTTCTGCCACCTTGCAGTTGTGTCTGATCTGTCAGCTTACTCTTACTATGGCCTGTGACATGGTTGTCACAGATGGGTAGAATGTGTTCTATAAAGGTTGAGTGACCTTCCCAAGGGTTTGGAATTAAAATCATTTTCCTAACCACATTTACTGGACATCTTTATTGAGCACCACTGTTGAACAAGGCCCTGGGGAACCACTTTGAACAAGGCCCAGGGCCTGAGTTCAAAGGCAAACACATGGCCAAAGAACGAGCTAATAGTAATAACCAAGAGCATAATTGGCACATGGTGCCCAGGGGCCAGGAAAGGATAGAGAAGTGCTCCCTGGACAGATGGGTCTGTATGGAGGATTCCAGGCCCATGGGGACAGCGGCTACATTTGAAGACACCAGGGTTTGATTCTTATGTATAACCTCTTCTGCCTCTTTTGTTTCCCTCCGTACATGGAAGAGGTCAATCCAGACTCTGGTCATTTTCCAGTGGTTTCTCCATCACCCTGGAGAGATGTGTTAAAATTGCTGAACCTCCCTTGGAGGTGTGATTCAGAGGGCCTGCGAGGAAAAGTCAAGAGTCTTGTGGAGGCCAGAGGACAACCCATGGGAGTCTGCTCTTCCCTTTCACCTTGTGAGTTCTAGGGATCAAACTCTGATTGTTAGGTTTGGCTGTTCAACCAGATCATCAGCCCAGGAGTCTAGGTTTTAAAGAGGCTCACTAGAAGCCAGGGGGTGGTGGCACACACCTTTAATCCCAGCACTCAGAAAGGAGAGGGAGGCAGAACTCTGAGTTTGAGGCCAGCCTGGTCTACAGAGTCCATTCCAGGACAGCCAGGGCTACACAGAGAAACACTGTCTCGAAACAAAAGAGAGGCTCATTAGATACACTAGATATTTCTAAATTCTCTGGCCTGAGAAGTGCCAGACTCGGCTATCTTTCAGCCCTATCAGCCTTTGTGATAGCCCTGACCATGATTGTTGTCAGGGCAAACCCATGGAACTGAGACGTGAGAGGTAGAGGGACTGCCTTCAGCATCCTGCCACGCCCACTTTGCCAGCTGTCAGAGAAACCCTTGCTAGTAGTCCTAAACCTTCCCAAAGCCTTGACTGTTGCCTTCCCTGATTCTGAGATGTTCCTCAAACGAGAGGCAGGCTGAAAACTAAAGTGTAGGGTGGGAAGTCTGTGCGTGTGAAGCTTGCCTTTCTTCTTGAGTTAGGTCTGAAAGCCATTAGCACATCAGGATTTTTGGCCATGTCAAGCCTAGCCTGACCAATACAGGAGCCTACAAAAGCCCAGGATTGGGGGCTGGGCAGAGAGGCTGAACAGCAATCTTACACTATGGGCTGAATGGGCAATTCCCCTCAAGAGTCTTAACAACCTGAACACGTACCGACTTCTCATTAGCATGAGAAGGCTCCTTAAGTGCCCCAAGGTAATTGGAACAAAGCCTTGGTCACAGCCCAGCTACAATCTGGCTCAGGTCTGCTTAAGTGCCAAGGCCGCTCTCACTGCTGAAGCTGCAGTGGTCTTTTCCCACAGTGCACTCAGAGCAGAAATGACTGCCTGGTAGGTATGGGGAAGCCCAGGGTGAATACTGGGGCTGGTGACTTAACTGCAGGACTGAATGTCACCATCACTCTGGCCCAAAGTCACGACCGCTGCCAGCTCTGATGCGCAGCCTCCCAGCTTCCTCCCACGTCTGGTGGCTCTAGGACATCACTCTCCTCTGTTTCCATTGTGACATGGCCTCCACTTCTGGGACTCTGTCTTCTCTCCCTTCCTCCAAAGACACTAGTTTCTAGTTACGTTTTGAGCCCACTCTAAATCTAGTAAAATCTTACCACAAATTTGTCTTGATTCATCATTTGCCAAGACCCTAGTAAGGTCCCATTCTGACATCCATGTAGGTTTGAACTTGGGGCACTAGGGAAACCTTACTCCTATTATACCCAGCAGGTAGATGTCCCCAAAAGATAAGCCCACCACACTGGCTAAGAAGCAATGGCCTGGGAGCAGCTGGTCCTAGGAAACACATCAGGTACTTTTAGCAGCTTCCTGTCCCATCACCAGCTAAGTTAAGTTACCTCTAAAAACAGAATCAGAGACACCAGGAGAGAGTGTGCCATTCAATATCTCCATCAAGTTGTCCCCAAAATATCCAAGGTGACTCTACAAGTGCTGACAAGAGAGGCGAACTGCTGAGCATAAGAGCTTTCTTTCTTTCTTTTCTTTCTTTCTTTCTTTCTTTCTTTCTCTCTTTCAGATTTATTTATTTATTTATTTATTTATTTATTTATTTAAGTACACTGTAGCTGTCTTCAGATACCCTAGAAGAGGGCATCAGACCCCATTACAGATGGTTGTGAGCCACCATGTGGTTGCTGGAATTTAACTCAGGACCTCTGGAAGAGCAGTCAGCGCTCTTAACCACTGAGCCATCTCTCCAGCCCCCAAGAGCTTTCTCATACTATCTTCTGGGTGGTGAGCAGCCCATCCAGACAGGGCTTAGCCCCTCTTGCAGAGTAGGCTTTGGAAAGAGGATTCCCATCTGCTGGGCTTTGTACTCCTCCTAGAGATTCAAACCCCCCCCCCCCCCCCCCCCCCCCACACACACACAAGTGCTGAATGAGGCCAGGGACTCCCAAGACCATCATCTTCATTTGTGGCAATCAACCTTGGATCCTGAGATCTTTCCTGCAGGCCTGGCTCAAGTTCTTACTCCTGGCTCATTTGTGGGCTTAAGGGATAGGAAGCATGACCACAATTGTGCAGAATCCAGAGCATTAGCAACCACAGGCCCTGTATACTAGGCCCCTCCTATGCTGCTAAGCTTGGACTGTTGAGAGACAGCTGGGACCCTTGTTCTACTCTCCTTACCCTGTTCTGAAGCGCTGCCTCCTGCCCAGCCCCAAGCTCCTTGTTGGGTTTGCTCATGCTAGCCTGAGATGTAGCTCTGATATTCTGAGCTGCTAGACTTGGCACATGCGATCAGTGCATTTGTCATGTGCAAGAGCTCAGGCTCATTTCAGATGAGGCAAAGAGGTGACGATGCCCTCCATACATCCTCCCATGTGTTGGGCTGGGTTGGGGAGGAACCAGATACAATTCAGAGTTTGTGTCAGAATGTCTCCCTATTTAAGGTCGAATGATATTTCCTTGCATGGATAGACATCTTTTTACTCACCCATCAATAAACATTTGGGCTTTTCTCACCTTCTGGCTATTTCCTAATCCAACCTTGGAGTTTCTAGAGAGTTCTATCTATCCTGTCCTCACTAGCCTGTGTCTTTGCCGCCTGGGACCTGTTTCCCATCCAGGGTATAGTCACAGCATGCTGAGAACCTCAGTCTTGCTAGAGCCAGCTGCCTGCCACCAAGCCTCACACCCGCTTGCTGAGTGACCTCAGGTATGCCCCTTCCTTTCCATCCCCAAGCCCTTTCCTCTCATCTGTCAAAAAGACATAATCATGTGACAGTTGGTGTCAGCTCCTCACACACTTGCAAAGCCCAGACCTTGGTTCTCTCTCCTCTGCTGCCACCCCCTCCCATTCTGCCATCAGAGGTATTGCTAGACTTCCGTTCTGGGTGAGATACTGCCCTTCACCCTGAAACCTAAGACCAGCAGCTTTCGCTCAGCTGAGTGCTGCCATGTCCCCTGTTACAATGTCACTGGGGTGAGGTGTCTCTGTTCTTCCTCTTCTGATTCCTTGGATGCAGGATAGTTTCCATAGACTAGTTGGGCAGACGTTATGACCTCAGCACCATGGTCACAGAAGAATGGGCAAGGGCTTTCCACTCTACAGGGGCTTCTCTCTCAGCTGTCCTGGACAGCCAGTGCTATAAGGTAAGAGCTATAGTAGACTGCCCACAGAGGTGGCCCTGATCCAGGAGGGTCTTGAAAGGTGACCAGAACACTTGACAGAAGTGGACAGCAAGCATGAGCTAACCTTCAGACACGTGCCCAGTATCTACTCTGACATCCTAAAAGTTTTTGGTTCCCACTTCTGTGAGACTGATGGCATCCCCACTTGCAGAGCAATTAAGCAACTTTCTCGAAGACAGAGTTTGAGGCTGGACATGAAGCTCAGTGGTAGAGTGCTTGCCTAGTGTATACCAAGGTCCTGGGTTCCCTTGCGAGGAAATACGCACGCACGCACGCACGC
>JADRCD010214694.1:0-14433 GCA_019843815.1 Montemys delectorum | reverse complement strand
TTTTTTTTGCATGATCTTTCCCTTGTTTTGTATTTGCTTTCCAGACTTCTGAACTGAGAGGCCTGAGTTTCTGATAATCATCAAATCTTCAGGTCCAGTAGGGTGTCTCACCTGTGGTTTTTGTGGACTATATAACATATCAGATTTTTTTGTGGCAACATTTCCTCTGAGGTTCTTAGAACTGGGGTAGCCTGGGATATCTGGTGGCAGCATGGCCTTCAGGAAAGCAGGCCAAGATGAGGGCTAGAATGTTGAAGCTAGGGAATGGGGTGTGGCTTACGGTCGTTAGATTTGCTTTATAGGGAGCTGACAGGCATAGACCAATGTCTTATCTGGGCTCCCCGATGCCATTCCGGCATCTAGAAATGGAGGAAAGGTAATGGGCCAGAATATGGAGCTCAAGAAATGGGATCCAGTTGAAAGATATTGGCTGTGCTTTAAGGAAATTTAGCAGGCATAGGACATTGGTAGGTGTCTTACATGTGGTTTCTGATGCTGGTATGGCCTCCGGAAAATCAGACGGAATTGGGTGTTGGACTTTGGGCCTCAGGAGATGGGGTCTCATATTTATATTTTAACAACATTTATTTTCTTTAATAACATCATGTAGCATACAAAAAACTTTACCTATAAACAAACATGCACTATACTTAATACAACAATCACTAAAGAAACTACAAACATCCAAATGAGATTTTTAAGTCCTCATGCATGCGGCTAAGAAACATGATTTATTTTTATTATGATTTTATTTTTAGTATTACTTAGCAATATTGTCAACACTACATAAACCGAACAACAAACCTAGAGCTCTTGTGTTTAAACTGAGTTCTATGAAGACTCATTTTGAGGGACCCTAAGGGCTTTTTCCAGTCCAACACCCTCCTTACAGCTTTCCCCTCCTGCCTGGGGTCAAAGCTAGGCCAAGTTCCATTCTCCACCCACAGAAACGTTCTTGAGTAAAAAAATTCTCATAAAAAAAAAAAAAAAAATGAGGAGGGGCTGGCGAGATGGCTCAGCGGGCAAGAGCACTGACTGCTCTTCCGAAGGTACTGAGTTCGGATCCCAGCAACCACATGGTGGCTCACAACTACCCGTAATGAGATTGGACGCCCTCTTCTGGTGCGTCCGAACCCGGAGCGAGCAGGGCCAGAGATCAACAGCAGCCACACACATGATGGCTCAGGGCCATCTGTACAGCTACAATGTACTCATACACATAAAATAAATAAAAATAAATCTTTTAAAAAAATGAAGAATATACTTACTCAAATTAAGTACCACTTACCGAGGGTTGGGGTCTTACAATTTCTAATACAAACTAAGTAAATGAGTACATATATTTTTGAGCATTTCCTTCATCTAATATCTATTGTCTGCTATTTGCATTTGCTTTCTATTGTATGGAGAGCTTTTGGGGTCCCTTGGCAGGAATTTAACAGTGGGCCAGGAAAAGGAAGTAAGTTTAGCAGGAAATTGATTTGGGGCTAGAACAAGAAGTAGGCTTCAGGCAGGAATTTGACTTTGGACTAGGATGAGGAAGTAGGCTCAGATATCTTGGACATCCTGATAAGCCCCTAGAAACAGTTATCAAAAGACTTTGTTTATTGTCTTGTTTGTTCCTCAACTATTTGTGTTTATTGGTTTGCTTGTTACTTAACCTAGAACTGACCTAATTATCTACACATAATTAAAATAATATAAAAGCAGATTGGAAAAAAAAATAAACCTGCCTCAGCCTAAGAACTGGCTGGGGTCATGCTACAGTATTGTCTAGTTGTCATTTTTTTTAACCCTCACTCCTGCCTTGGAGAATCTGTTGACTGACTGAGCTGGCTTAGTTACTGTTGACATTATAAGAACCATGATTCAAACAATCTTGTGGGACTAAAGGTTTTATTTTTCTGGCATTTCTTCTAATTGTCCATATGAGAAGAGAGTTAAGGTGGCGATTTAAGCAGGAACCCAGAAACAGGAAATACTGCTAACTGATTTACTTCCTCTAATTTGTCCTATTACTTGTATAAATCCCAAGTCTATTTGACTAAAGTAGCACTGTTCACAGTATGCTAGAGTATCCAAAATCAAAAGGGAACTAGTAAAATGCCCCACAGACATTTCCTGGATCTGACCCAATTGAGCCAATTCTTCACTCAAAATCCCACTTGTCACATGATTGAATCTACTTTATAGCAAGGGGACCAGAACTGGCAAAAGAACAATATACTTTTTTATAACTTGGTTATCTTATTTACTTACATTTCATATATTATCCTCCTTCCCAGTTTTCCCTCCACAAACCCCCCTATCGCAACCCTCTTCCCTCCTGCTTCTGAGGGCACTCCCCCACTCTCTCAACTATTCCTACCTTATACTCTACCTTCCCACTATACTGAGAAATAAACCCATAAGAGGACCAAGGACCTCTCCTCACATTGAAGCCAGCTAAGGCCACCCTATGCTACATATGCAGCTGGAGCCATGGGTCCCTTCATTTGTACTCTTTGGATGGTTGTTTAGTCCCAACACTACCTCTAGGGGTACTGACTGGTTCATATTGTTGTTCCTCCTATGGGGCTGCAAACTCCTTCAGCTCCTTGGGTCCTTTCTCTAAGTCCTCCATTGAGGATCCTGTGGTCAGTCCAATGGAATAGGAATACTTTACATTGGGAAGCAGAGGAGGTAGGAGATGGGAAAGGGCAGCCAAGCAAAGTAACCATATTGGATGCATTGTTTCCCTGGATGACATGGGCTACATGGACCTGTAGTGGACTGGCCTCTTCTGAAAGTAAAAAAGGTGGCATGAAGCAAGGTAAAATATTAGTTTTAAATATGAAAGGAATTGGTTATTGTGTTTCCTTTTGTCTGGAGGAATCACTGTTTCCTCCGCATGGCTGAGGGTGTTAAATGGATATTTGAGGCATACTTAGAGTCTCAGTAAACGGTGAGGTACTATTGGAGAGGTGAATATCCCTGAGAAAGGCAGCCAGTTCTGCATGTTGACTGGTGTGGTGTAGGAGCAAGGAGACTGTTTTGATGATGAAAGCATCAGATACAAACGCATAACCTATGACGTTGGAGCCTTTCAAAGGTACGAGCTGTCATCTCTGTAGGACATAAAGTCTGAAATATGCAAGAGACTTTGCTCTATGTATGCATAGGGAGGCATAAAGACATCCATGGTTTCAGTGTATAAGCAAATGCGATTGGATAAAGTCATGGAAGTGAGAGCATGATTGAAAGTTTGAGGGCTGAACATATCTTAAAGGAGAGGGAAGTGTTTTCAATGAAGAGTTTGCAGAGACAGAACACAAGAGGTAAGCAGAGAACGCAATTCTTTATAGGTAAGAAGTTATTAAAGGAGTGCCAGAGACTAAGTAGAACTCAAGTAGAATTTTGGGATGTCACTTATGTATACTATCATATCATCAGCAAATATCAATACTTCTTCTTTCCAATTTCAATCTCCTTGGTCTCATGTATTAGCTGTCTTTTTGCTCTGGCTAGAACTTCAAGTACTATATTGAGAGAGTAGGTAGCCTTGTTTTGTCCCTGATTTTAGTGGAATTGCTTTAATTTTTTCTCCATTTAGTTTTATGTTGGCTATTGGCTTGCTGTATATTACTTTGATTAAATTCAGATATGTGTCCTGTATCTCTCATCTCTCTAAGACTTTTAACATGAAGGGGTATTTGATATTGTTGAAGGCTTTTTCAGCATTCATGCTTGAAGACAGGAGTCTAGCACTGCCATACTCTGAGAGTCTCCACCTCTAAGTTGACTCAAATGGATGCAGACACTACAGCCAAACAGTGTTTGGAGCATGGAGACTCTTATGGAAGAATAAGGGGAAAGATTGCAGGTCCCTAAGGGAATAGAAAATCCATAGAAAGAACAACAAATGCAATTAACCTGGACTCTTGGGGTTCTCAGAGACTGAACCACTATCCAAAGAGCATATAAAGGCTACACCTAGGCCTCCCTGCACATATGTAGCAGATATGCAGGTTGGTCTTCATATGGATATTGAACACCTGGAGAAGGGGCTATCCTAAATGCTTTTTCTTGTATGAAGGATATGTTTTTCTATCTGGGTTGCTTTTTCTGACCTCAGTGGGAGAGGATGTACCTAGACCCTCAGAGACTTGATGTGCCATGTTGGAGATACACCCAGGGGTTCCCACCCACTCTAAAGAGAAGGGGAGGTTGTAGTTGAGTGAGAAGTTTTGTAGGAAGATGTGACTGGGTGGGGACAATGAGCAAGATGTAAAGTAAATTAATAACAAGTAAAAGGGAGAAAGAAAGAAAGAAAGAAAGAAAGAAAGAAAGAAAGAAAGAAAGAAAGAAAGAAAAGAAGGAAGAAAGGAAGGAAAGAAGGAAGGAAGGAAGGAAGGAAGGAAGGAAGGAAGGAAGGAAGGAAGGAAGGAAGGAAGGAAAGAAGGAAGGAAGGAAGAAGAAAGAGAGAAAGAAAGAATTTGAGCAATTCAGTAAAAACTCTGCCTTGTGACCAGTGCAAAGACATCAACAATTGCTCAGGTTGAAGTTTTTTCTGCACTATCTCCTCAAAGTATTTTGGCAATTTAATGTTGGGTTCATAATGAGTAAAATGATAGGTTAGTAGTTGGAAGACTGAGTCAAAAAGACTTCCAGAAATTTAAGGTCAGCCTGATTTACATGTTAAATTTCATCCAAACTGGCTTACTTAGTAAGGAAGACCCTGTATCCAGAATCGGAAGATTAAAATTTAAATTGAGACCAGCTCCTGGAGCAGACCCAGGATTCTGACTCCACACCCACTAGAGAAACACTCAGAGAAATCTTGATTCCCAGGGCTTCTGACATACTTGTATCTCAGATGAGACTACAACCTCTGCTCCAACACATGGCATCCCCTGCCCAGGACCCAGGAATGCTGGAATCCCCGCCCAGCTAGAGACCCAGGTTCCTTCTTGTTTGCATCTGCTCCTGGAGAGGATCCAAGTATTTGACTCCAGAGACACTCATGCAATTCCCAGGAGCTCTCACACATCCAGGGTTCCGGGAGCTCTGCTACACCCAGGAACACAGTATCTCAATATCACAGAGTAGACCTAGGGCTCTGGCTCCCTACCCACTCCTACAACACCTAGAGTAAGCTTATATATAGTCCAGGTGTTCTGACACAGTCAGGATCACAAGATCACAGGATCTCAGACACACTAGAGCAGATCCAAGGCTCTGGCTCCCCAACCATTCCTACAATACCCTGAGGAAATTTGACTCCCAGGAACTGACACAACCAAGTGCACAGGAGGAACAGGCTCCAGTCAGAGACAGCAAGGCCAGTTAGCACTAGAGATAGCCAGATGATGATAGGCAAGTCCAAGTACAAGAGCGACAGAAACCAATGTTACTTGGCAACATTAGAACCCAGTTCTCCCAAAACAGCAAGCTATGGTTACACCAACACCCCTGAAAAGCAAGATGCAGATCTAAAATCACATCACATAAAGAAGGTACAGGACTTTAGGAAGGACATAAATAACTCCCTGAGAGTCATACAGAACACAAGTGAACAAGTGGAAGCCCTTAAACAGGAAACTCATAAATCTCTTAAAGAAATACACAATAAAACAGGTAAAGGAATTGACCAAACCCATCCAGTATCTAAAAATAGAAATAGAAATATTAAAGAAACTCAAAAGGAGACAACTCTATAGATGAAAAATGTACGAAGTAGATCAGGAGTCATAGATGTGAGCATAATCAACAGAATACAAGAGATAGAAGAGAGAATCTCAGGTGCAGAAGATACCATTGACACAACAAAGAAAATGAAAAATTCCCTAACCTAAAGAAAGAATTGCTCATGAACATAAAAGGAGCCTACAGAAATCCAAATAGATTGGAACAGAAAAGAAATTCCTCCTGCAACACAATAATCAAAACACCAAATGCACAAAACAAAAAAAAAATATTAAAAGCAGTAAGGGACAAAAGTCAAGTAATATATAAAGGCAGACCTATCAGAATTACACCAGACTTCTTGCCAGAGACTATGAAAGCCAGAATATCCTGGGTAGATGTCATACAGAACATAAATGCCAGCCCAGACTACTATAACCAGCAAAGCTCTGAATTTCCATGGATAGAAAAACCAAGGTATTCCAAGACAAAACCAAATTTATACAATATCTTTCCACAAATCCGGCCCTTCAAAAGTTAGTAAATGGAAAATTCCAACAAAAGCAGGGAAACTGAACCCTAGAAATAGGAAGAAAATAATCTTCCTTAGCAAACCAAAAAGAAGACAGAGCCACATAAATATAATTCCAATGTCTCCTGTTTGATAAAATGCCTGAAGTTATCACTATTCATCTGAAGTTCTTTGCTGCATGTGGCGTGGAGTTTGATTGATATGGTGGTAGACTTTCCAAGATCAGCATTCCTTTATTGACACCTCTTAAACTGTCACTAGAGAATGGAGGACAATGCTATGGATTATTTGCTGTTGTGATGCACAGTGGCATTACTATTAAGACTGAGCACTATACTGCATCTGTTAAAATCAACTTAAGAGTCTAGAACTCTATAAGGGGAATTTTATGGTTGACCAGATGTGTAAAATAGGTAAATCAGAGCCACTGAATGAGGAGGAAACAAGGAGGAGGGCTGAAAATTATAACGATGAAGTATCAATTAGAGTTGGTGGAAATGCCCAGCCAAGTAAAGTTTTGAACAACAACAACAAAAAATGTAGAAGGTACTGGACTTCTTGGAGGACAAAAGAGCGAAGCAAATAATGAGCTATACAACAAAGTATCTAATCCAGATAAGGTGGTTGGGACATCATTCACTGACAATAGAAGGTCTGAAACCAATGATACTAATGGGATTCATAAATCTGACATGAACAAGGAATCCAGTGACCAAACAAACATTAACATAAATGGAAATTAAAACAAAATTTCCTATATAGTGCAAATCTGAAATGATGACAAGGGGAAGTGGTTGCTTTTTGATGATTCTGAAGTAAAAGTGACAGAAGAGAAAGACTTTCTGAATTCTCTTTCCCTTTCTACATTGCCTACATCTACCCCTAGTTGCTATTTTATAAAAAATTATAGAGAGTATATTTTCCCTGTAAATATTAAACAGACCTCGACAGACATTGGTAAGGTTGATTACATCTAAGAGTCTTTAGTTTATCTTTTGAAGCTATTGGATATTATTGGTCTCTCTAGGCTTTTATATAAATAGTGAGATTTTAAATACTAAAAACCATGTTAATTTTTAGAATCATTTCCTTACTGGGGACTAGTAATGGATAAGCTGGGAACAAACATGTAGATTCTAAATGATCCAAAATGGAAGCTTGAAACAGTTAACACTTTTGGATTTACATGATCTTTTTAAAATAAAATACTTATATTTGTATTCTCCATAGTTTGGAGTAACTATCTGCTTGATGTTTATAGATCTGGCTTTTTCACCCAAGAAATAATCTCATTCATTATGTTTAGTTTTATAATAGTCATGAAGCAAAATCTTCAGGTTGTATCAGAGGCACAAGGTCTAGAATACGTATATTCACAATGGTGTATATTTGTGCCTTGAATAACTTCAGAAAGGGCCTCAGAAATCCTGGCAAACTTCTTTATCTTCGTAAGAATTTTATATGTATATATGAATATTACTCTGTACTCTAGTCAATCATATTGGCGTGACTAAATTTGTATCTCTTCATACTCATTTTGCAGGACCTGTACAAAGTATGTTAACTTAGAGGTGTGACATTTAATTTTTTTTAAAAAAACTGGGAAGTCAATAAAATTTAAAATGTTTAACAAAAAAAAAAGAAAAAAATATACAATAAACCAGTAGCCAACATCAAGCTAAATGGAGAGAAACTTGAAGCAATCCCACTAATATCAGGGACTAGACAAGGCTGCCCACTCTCTCCCTACCTGTTCAATATAATACTACAGGTCTTAGACAGAGCAATTAGACAACAAAAGGAGGTCAAAAGGATACAAATTTGAAAGGAAGGAGTCAAAATATCATTATTTGCAGATGATATGATAGTATACTTACATTTCTACCAGAGAACTCCTATTCCTGATAAACGACTTCTACAAAGTGGCTGTATATAAAATTAACTTCAAACAAAGCTGTGGCCTTCCTCTACTCAAAGGATATACATACTGAGACAGAAATTAGGAAACATCACTCTTCAAAATAGTCACAAATAACATAAAATACCTAGGTGTGACTCTAACTAAGCAAGTGAAAGATCTATATGACAAGAACTTCAAGTCTCTAAAGAAAGAAATCAAAGAAGATCTCAGAAGATGGAAAGATCTCCCATGCTCAAGGATTTGTGGGATTAATATAGCAAAAATGGTCATCTTACTGAAAGAACTCTACAAATTCAATGCAATCCCCATCAAAATTCCAACTCAATTCTTCATAGAGTTAGAAAAAGAAATTTTCAAATTCATCTGGAATAACAAAGAAATCTAGGATAGGGAAAACTATTCTCTACAACAAAAGAACTTCTGTGGGAATCGCCATCCCTGTCCTCAAGCTGTACTACAGAGCAATTGTGATAAAAACTTTATGGTATTGGTACAGTGAAAGGCAAGTAGATCAATGGAATAGAATTGAAGACCCAGAAATGAACCCACAAACCTTTGTTCACTTGATCTTTGAGATAGGAGCTAAAACCATCCAATGGAAAAAAAGACAGCATTTTCAACAAATGGTACTGGTTCAACTGGCTGTCAGCATGTAAAAGAATGCAAAAGGATCCATTCTTATCTCCTTGTACAAAGCTCAAGTCCAAGTGGACCAAGGACATCCACATAAAGCCAGATACAGTGAAACAAATAGAAAAGAAAATGGGGAAGAGAATTGAGCACATGGGCAGAGGGGAAATTTTCCTGAACAGAACATCAATAGTTTATGCTCTAAGATCAAAAACTGACAAATGGGACCTCATAAAATTGCAAAGCTTCTGTAAGGTGAAGGGCACTGTCAATAGGACAAAATAGCAACCAACAGATTAGGAAAAGATCCTTACTAGCCCTACATCTAATAGAGGGCTAATATCCAATATATAAAGAACTCAAGGAGTTAGACTCCAGAGAACCAAATAACCCTATTAAAAAAAAATGGGGTACAGAGCTAAACAAAGCATTCTCAACTGAGGAATACCAAATGGCTAAGAAGCAACTAAAAAAAGGTTCAACATTCTTAGTCATCAAGAAAATGCAAATCAAAACAACCCTGAGATTCTATCTCATACTAGTCAGAATGACTAAGATCAAAAATTCAGGTGACTTCACTCAGCAGATGCTGGTGAGGTGGTGGTGAAAGAGGAACACTCTTCCCTTGCTGGTGGGATTTCAAGCTGGTACAACCACTCTGGAAATCTGTTTGGAAGTTCCTCAGAAAATTGGACATAGAACTACCTGAGAACCTAACTATACCACTCCTGGGCATATACCCAGGATATATGCTCCAACATATAATAAGGACACATGCTCCACTATGTGCACATCAGTCTTACTTATAATAGCCAGAAGCTTAAAAGAACCCAGATGTCCTTCAACAGAAGAATGGATTCAGAAAATGCCATGCATTTACACAATGGAGTACTACTCAGCTATTAAAAACAATGAATTCATGAAATTCTTAGTCAAATGGATGGAACTATATAATATCATCCTGTTGGATGGTGGTGGCACAAGCCTTTAATCCCAGCACTTGGAAGACAGAGGCAGGAGGATTTCTGAGTTCGAGGCCAGCCTACAGAGTGAGTTAGTTCCAGGACAGCCAGGGATATACAGAGAAACCTTGTCAGGAAAAAAAATGAAAATATCATCCTGAGTGAGGTAACCCAATCACAAAAGAATATACATGGTGTGCACTCACTGATAAGTGGATATTAGCCCAGAAGCTCGGAATTCCCAAGATACAATTCACAGACAACATGAAGCTCAACAAGAAGGAAGACTAAAGTGTCCTTCTTAGAAGGGGAACAAAATACCAATAGAAGGAGATACAGAAACAAAGTGTGTGGAGCAGATACTGAAGGAAAGGCCATCCAAAGACTGCCCCACCTGGGAATCCATCCCATACATAGAAAACAAACCCAGACACTACTGTAGATGCTAATAAGTACTTGCTGATAGGAGCCTGATATAGCTTTCTCCTGAGAGGCTCTACCAGTGACTGACAAATACAGAGGTGGATGCTCTCTCCAACCATTGGACTGAGGACAGGGTCTCCAATTGAGGAGCTAGAGAAAAGTCCCAAGGAGATGAAGATGTTTGTAGCCACATAGGAGGAACAACAATACGAACCATCCAGTACTCCCAGAGCTCTCAGGGACTAAACCACCAACCAAAGAAAACACATGGAAGGACCCATGACTCTAGCTGCATATGTAACTAAGGATGGCCTTATAGGTCTTAAATGGGAGGAAAAACCCTTGGTCCTGTGAAGACTTGATGCTCTAATATAGGTGAATGTCAGGACAGGGAAGCAGGAGGGCATGGGTTTGTGAGTATTGTGTCTGTGGGGGATGTTATAGAGGTTTTTCTGAGGAGAAAACAGAAAAGGGCATAAAATTTGAAATGTAAATATAGAAAATATCTATTTAAAAGAAAAAGAAAGAAAACATGGGGGAAAAAAGAAAATAAATGGTCAATAACCTTAGTCATCAGGGAAATCCAAATCAAAACAACCATGAGATTCCACCTCATACCAGTCAGAATGGCTAAGATCAAGAACACAGGTTGCTGGGGAGGATGTAGAGAAAGAGAACACTCCACCATTTGTGGTGGGAGTGGAAGCTGGTATAACCACTGTGGAAATCAGTGTGGCAGTTCCTCAGAAAATTGGTCATAGTATTTCCTAAGGACCCAACTATATGACTCCTGGGCATGTACGTAGAAGACACTCTAAAATATAGCAAGGGTACGTGCTCCACTATATTCATGGAAATCTTATTTATAATAACCACAAACTGGAAATAGGCCAGATGTTCCTTAACAGAGGAATGGATACAGAGATTGTGGTACATTTACACAATGGAGTACTACTCAGCTATTAAAAAACAATGACTTCATGAAATTGACAGGCACATGGATGGAACTAGAAAATACCATCCTTAGTGAGGCAATCACAAAAGAACACACATGGTATGTACTCCCTGATAAGTGGATATTAGCCAGAAAAAAAAATGGATGCTTCAATCCTACTCAGAAGGAGGAAAAAACTAATCACAGGAGGTAGAGTAAGGGAGGTACTTGGGAGGGATAGAGAACTAGAAGGGAAAAGTGGGGCAGGATCAGGTGGAGGATGAGACAGGGAGAAGTAGCAAGAGTGTATAACAGTGAGGGGTAGGGAACTGTGGGTAGTCATTAGAAAGTCACAGATGCCAGGGAACCAAGATATACCCAGGACCCAATAGGGATGACATCAGCCAAAATACCCAACAAAGGGGGGAAATTGTAGAGACCGTATCCAGTGAATAGGCACAGACTCCTGTCAAGAGATGGAGCCACCTCCCTGTCTCAAAAATATTAATACATAATTGCTCCTTTCAAAAGAAATGCACAGACAATGAGTAGAGCAGAGACTGAAGGAAAGGCTTGTTAACCTTCTTGAGTTCTATAAAGTGTATCTTGGGTATTCTGTACTTTTTTGTCTAATATCCACTCATTAGTGAATGCATATCATGCGTGTCTTTTTAGGTCTAAATTTACTTCACTCAGGATGATATTTTCTAGTTCCACCTATTGGCTTGCAAAACTGATGAGGTTCTCATTCTTAATAGCTGAATAGTTGTATAAATGAACCATATTTTCTGTATCCATTCTTCCATTCTTCCATTGTGGGACATGGTTTTTTTTTGTTTGTTTGTTTCTTTTCTTTTCCAGCTTCTAGGTATCACAGATAAGGCCATGACAAACATAGTGGAGCACATGCCCCTGTGGTATGGTGAGGCATATTTTAGGTATATGCCCAAGAGTAGTATAACTGGGTCTTCAGTGGATCTATGTAGAATTTTTTGAGGAACCTCAAGATTGATTTCCAGAGTGCTGTACCAGTTTGCAATTCCACCAGCAATGGAGGACTGTTCCTCTTTCTCCATATCCTCATCACCTAAATTGTTTAACTTAGCCATTCTGATTGGTATAAGGTGGAATCTCAATGTGCTTTTTGATTTGCAATTCCCTCATGCCTAAGAACATTTCTCTCAATGCTTCTCTGCCATTCAAGATATATTTGTTGCAACTTCTCTACCTAGCTCAATATCCAATTTTTATTGGCTTTTTTGGTTTTTTGGATGTTAGCTTCTTGGGATAATTCTAACCAAACAAGTAAATAAACAGTATGACAAGAACTTCAAATCTCTCAACAAATAAATTGAAGAAGACCCCAGAAAATTTAGAGAATGCCCATGCTCATGGAATGGTAGTTTTAACATAGTAAACATGGGCATCATACCTAAAGCAATCTTCAGACTTAACACAATCCCCATCAAAATTACAGCACAGCTTTCCAAATACATGGAAAGATCAATTCTTAATTTCATATGAAAAATGAAAATCTCAAGATAGTAAAAACAATTCTCAACAATAAAAAAACTTCTTGAGGAATCACTATCCCTGACCTCAAGCTGTACTACAGAAAAATAGTGATAAAAAGTGTTTGGTGTTGGTACAGAAACAGACAGGTAGGTCACAGGAATAGAATTAAAGACTCAGAAGTGAAACAGCACACTTATGAATACTTGACCTTTGGTAACAAAGCCAAACATATGCAATGGAAAAAAGAAAGCATCTTTAATAAATGGCAGTGGTCTAACTGGCAATTGGTATGTAGAAAAATGAACATAGATCTATATTTGTTACGTAGCACAAAGCTCAAGTCCAAGTGTATCAGGGACCTCAAGATAAAACCAGATACACTAAATCTAATAGAAGAGAAATTGGAAAAGAGCCTCAAACTCATTGACTTGGGGAGGGGGGAAATTTCCTAATGAGAACTCAAATGGATCAGGTTCTAAGATCAAAAATTGATAAATGTGAACTTATGGAACTGAAAATCTTCTGTAAGACAAAGGACATAGTCAATAGGAAAAATCAGCAATCTACATATTGGGAAAAATCTTCACTAACCCCAAATCCAATGGAGGGCTAATATCCAAAATATATAAATAACAACAAAATATTTTTAAAACATTACGATGGTGTACTTCTTCCAAAATTAAAATATCACAGTTTCACATCAAATTTGTTGTTGCTTTATAGAAGCCAGGGAATTTCATAACAATAATTAAAAAAAAAAAACACAAACCACCTGAAACTCAAGAATAAGGAAGACCAAAGTGTAGATACTTCAATCAAGGAACAACAATGTGAATTAACTAGTGCCCTCAGGCTAGACGGTACTAGAGCTCACAGGGACTAAACCACCAACCAAAGAGTACACATGGTGGGACTAATAGCCTCATCTGCTTATGTAGCAGAGGATGGCCTAGTCGGTCATCAATGGGAGGAGAGGTCCTGTGAAGAGGAATGCCAGGGCCAGGAAGCAGGAGAGGGTGGATTGGTAGGCAGTGGGAGTAAGGAGGGAATAGAGGGTTTTTCAGAAGGGAAACCAGGAAAGAGGAGAATATTTGAAATGTAAATAAAGAAAATATCTAATAAAAAGTACAATGAAAAATAAAACAAAACCTAGACCCAACAGGAGAAATTAAGACACATTACTGCACATTGAGGTATGTGTGGTTTATGTTTTGAAACTCAGAAATAAACTCACACATGTATCAACACTTGGTTTGTGATACAGAAGCCAAAACCAAACAATGGAAAAATAAAAGCATCTTCAACAAATGATGCTGGGCTAACTAGATGTCTACATGTAGAGGAATAAAAATAAATCTGTAATTATCAACCTTCACAAAAGTCAAGTCCAATTGGATCAAGGACCCCAGTCTTGAACAGGATATACTAAATCTCACAGAAGAGAAAGTGGGAGATACCCTGGAATGCATTGGTAAAGGAAACAAGCTCCTGAAGAAAACATGAGTGGTTCAGGCTCTATGGTCAGCAATTAATAATGAGAACTCTTGAAACTGCAAGGCTTTGGTAAGACAAAAGACACTCAGTAAGACAAATCAGCACCCCACAGATTGTGAAAAAATAGTCATTAATCCTACATCTGACACAGGATTAATATTCAAATTTTGCAAAGAACTCAAGAAGTTAGGCACCAAAAACCCAAATAACCTAATTTAAAAATGGGATGCAGAATTAAACAGAGAATTCTGAACAGAGGCATCTCTGATGGTGAGAGACACTTAAGGAAAGGTTTAAAGTCCTTATTCATCAAGGAAATGCAAATCAAAACAACTCTAAAGTACCATCTTATACCCAT
>JADRCD010214692.1:11304-34553 GCA_019843815.1 Montemys delectorum | reverse complement strand
GATGGTGGTGGTGGTGGTGGTGGTGGTGATGGTGGTGGTGGTGGTGGTGGTGGTGGTGGTGGTGGTGGTGGTGGTAGTGCTGCTGCTGCTGCTGTGGGATGGGGTTCCTCCTGTTTCTGCCTCCCCACACCAATATTACAGGTGCTTGCCACTACACAAAGCTATTTTCAAGGCTGCTGGGGATGAATGCAGGTTCTTATTATTGTGGAGCAAGCACTTTATCCACGGAGCCATTACCCTACCTCTAAGGGAATTATTTTAGCAACAATTACGACCTTTTCTATTTTCTAATTGCCTAACCAATCCTGACATGAACTCTGTGAGGCTCTGTGACAGCCAGAAGGCTAGCTGGGGGTGGATGCCTGTGGGCTTTTTCCTTTCATCGAGGAGCCTGGTTCTGTTTATCATCTTCTATTTTAAGGTTCTCCTATGATTCCTGCCCCAAGGCCATTCTGAAGCTGTTTTGTTGATAACTCGTTCCTTCTATGACTCAGTAGATTTTTCTCTTGCCATCCCTTCCTCAAACTTTCCTTTTTCACAACAAATTCCATGACCATATTACTACCTCCCCATGTTGCCTTGCGCCACACTCCTTTCCCATCCAAAGCAAATAATACTCTGTCCTTTCTGAAGACAAAGTCAAGATAGCTGATCCCAATCTTTTCTACATCTTTTAAGTCCAAATAAAAACTAACTGTCTGAGCAGGTTGGGGTTTCACTCTCCAGAGGAAAGGATGACTAATTTGATGAAAGATATTGAGAAATTTGACCAACTATTTTGGAAAAAAAGAAGCGAGATTCCTATGGCATACCACGAAATAAATTCCAGATGGACTACAAAGTCATAGCTAGGGAAACCGGAGGACGATATTAGTGAAGGCTCCATCTCAGAGGGAGCAGCTGCCTAGAGATTTACGACATGCAAAGGCTTATGTGTCTACATGAGTACAAATTGCTTCTGAATCAACCAAGCCCCAAATGAAATGGAAAACAAGAATATTTGTGACCAAGAGATCCTTAAGATAGGAACAGTCTTTGGAAGTTAATAAAGTCTGATCAAGTCATTAGCAAAATGAACAAAGACAAGCACATTTAGAGGTGACAGGCTAGGTGGGCATTCTCTGCAGCACATTGAACAGGTAAATTATATGAAGAACTTCTCTGATCAATGGAGACATGACAAATAACTCAATATACAGCCCATCATAGGCTGTGGACAGGTGAGTCCCCAGGAGATAAATAAGCATAGCCAACAGAGACCAAGCCTCACAGGTGACAAGGGGACACAGCTGGAACCCTCTGTGGAAGTCCCATTTCTTCTAGATGCATCCCTCATATCTATAACTCAAGAACTCAGCATTCAGGACAGTGAAGCTGGAGGATCATGCGTGTGGAAACATCCTGGGCTATATAAAAAAAAGAGGGGAAGAAAAATAAAATTGGCAAATAAATATTCAAGAGTTAAAAAGAAACAGATTAGTAGTGGATATAAAGAAGAAACACACAGCTTTGTTTCTCTCTCACACACTTACACTCACACAGACACACTTACACAGACAACACACTCACATGCTCACACACTCACACTCACATGCTTACACTCACAAGATAACATGCTCACACTCACACATAACACACACTCACATACTCACACACATACACCCACTTACACACTCACACAGTCACACATATACACACTCACATACACTCACACATATTCACACACACAGTCACACACATACTCACACTTACATACTCATATACTCACTCTCATACAGATATACACATACTTACACATACTCAGACACACACTTACACAGACAACATGTTCATATGCACTCACTCACTCATACACTCACACTCATACATACTCACACACTCACACTCATATACACTCACATACACTCTACACTCACACTCTTACACACACAGACAACAAACACACTATTACACACACACAATCACTCGCACATTTACACATACTCACTTAGACAATACATTCACACACACACATACACATTCACATTCATACACAATACATACACATACATATACAAACACACAGACACACAAATGAGAATTTGCCTATTGTCATTGGTAGGTCTTTGGAGGACAATTTGAATGCAAAATTTAAAACCCATTTGTTTCCTTTGGCCCCGCAATTCTCCTTAAGTTACTTATCCTCTGAAACACTCATACGTGTGCATGGAGACATATGCAGTGAGTTTTCACTAGAGTAAAAACTGTTAGAATATTCACAGATGTGCGTCTCGAGGTTCTGGAAGGATTTGGAAACAACCCAGCGGTCCAGTAAGAACAGGTTTACACATAAATGATATGCAGCATCTTAACCAGAATATTACTCAGCTTGTAAAGTAAATGAGGTAGATTTATATGCATGGGTGGGAAGAGATGTACACTATAATAAAAAAAATAATCATGACCAAAATCATTACTTCTGAAAGCATTCAAGGCTTTGGGTAAGTCTAACTCCATTTGAGGACACAGACAGTATGACCCGCGCAATGGAGCTGTGTCCCCTGGGGGCTTACTTAGCAGGGCCCTCCAGATGGTGGCTGGCCCTTGACTGCAGACCAGGCTGGGAGGCAGCCCCAGTTCCCAGAACCTCTCACCTTGAGCAAATCTTAGTCTGAGGCAGGCTCTTCTTCGATTTCCTTTCTTTAATAAGATTGATGAGTACACCTGAGATCTCACAATTTTTTTTTTTTTACACTGATATGACGTGGGACATGACCTATAGGATTCTCAAGGGTCCTACTCAGGAAGAGATAGGGTGATGGTCACTGTCTCTCCACCAGGGTAATGAAGGAAACAGCAGCGGCTCCTCGACTACTTTTGGCTCTGTACTAGCGGGAATATCTCGGCAATGATGGCAGATCGTACGCAGGGTAGGTAAAGTGGCCCTCCATCTCAGAAAGGAGTAAGGCCAGCACAAGAAGAGACTTGAGGCCTTTGGGTACAGATAAAACTGTTTGAGGTCCTACTTGGTTTTATTTTCTGTCCTCAAAATCAAGCCCTTCTTCCTAAACAAATCCAGAATCCTTGGATTTAGAAATTTACAAAGGGACCTCAAGGTACTGTCTTGTTCCCTGTGTCAACCTCCAAAATAGACCACCCATCCTTGAGTGTTCCAGACTTACAGATGGGAGACCAGACTGGGTGCCCCCAGCCACGTATAGTCCCTTAGAATTCCTCAGAGGCTGTGGTCCGTGGCTTGATGTGACAGGTTCATGTTCATTGATCAGTCCCTACCATCTTTGTTTCTCTGTACTGTGTAGGGGAACTTGGTAAATGGGGAGGGGATCTCTGCATAGCAGGTGGTGGGAAATGAGTCCTAACACCCAGATAGAGAGAGGGAACACTAGGCTTCCTCAGGGGCTCCTCTCCTTCTGCATGAAGGTCCTCACTGGGACACCATTTCCCCTTTTGAGCTGAGATGGGACCATTCTGCATCTGCCTGAGGTTTATTTTATAAAGGAAAACAAAACTGCCAGACAAGCATTTGCTAGGAGTCACATGGGGAGGATGGCCACATCGTCATGTGGGTAATGACAAGATCAGAGAGACCATTTCACAGTCACTGTTCTTTAAAAAACAAAACAAAACAAAACAAAACAAAACAAAACAGAACACAACCTAAGAAGGCTGATTGGTGATCATGACAAAGTGGCCACATCTTTTCTGTTTGCATTTGGTTACTCAGATGAGGTTGTAGGATCATCTGGAAGGGTATGCCGAAACACAGTTTCCTGAATTTTCTTTCCTTACAATATCTGAACTTTAGTTCTTTGGGTAGGTCCAGCATTTCTGGAAGTGTCAAAACTTTTGTAGATTCTATGTTTTAAAACATGTTTCATAGGAATGAAATGATTTTAAGATACGAAGAGAGCAAAAGAGGAAAATAATATATAAACTGTAAAATTATAATGTTGTAAAACTGACCTAGTGCTACAAAACAAATAATGAGATACTTGCTTGTCCTGACTGAAACTTAGCCCTAGGAATTCTGAAACCATTGATCAATTTGTCTCTCTGTGATCCCTCCTTCTCTCCTGGATCTCTCTGTCTTTCTCTCTGTGTATCTTTCAGTCTTTCTGTTTCTTTCTCTTTCTGATCCTCCTCCCTCTCTCTCCGATCCCATTAGTGAGCCGCCAGTGGTTACTGTCCTTCCCCCCACCCCCACTATTCCCCTTTAAGAAAGTGCTTCTTCTGATTGGTGGGATGGCTCAGCTGGTAAAGAGAAGGTGTGCATGCCAATCCTGACAGCCTGACTTTGATTCTGGGGACCCACCTTGCGAAAGGAGGGGACTGACTGGCTCTGGCTACTTATCCTCTGGCTGCACACACACGCATGGTGTGAGCCACTCCACACAAAATTTAAGTTAATGAAAATTTAAATAAAAGCGCCTTCTATCTTATACTGCACTCCAGTGGTGCCCACTGCTTTTCTTCACAGACTTGTTTGAACTTCCTGTTATCTCACTCCCCCCTCCCTCCCAGCCCGCTCACTTTTTAGTCCCCTGCCCTCTAGTTTCTGGCCATACCACGTTGCTACAGCCCATTCTCAATGCATTGTCAATCATCTCTTCCTCACTTGGGCACTCTCACTCATGGATGAGGACTTGCTTTACCAGTTCCTCAGTAGCCCCACAACCTAGCCTGTATTATACTTTTCTATTGCTGCAGTAAATCACCGTGACTATGAGAAATTACGGAAGCAGGAGTTGATATTGGCTTATGGTTCCCGAGGAATGAGTCCATCATGTCAGGAAAGTACAGCAGCAGACGGCAAGAGCAGGAAGCCAAGAGCCCACGTCGGTCGTACAAGACCAAGAGAACAAACTGAAAGTAAGTGAGGCTTGTTTTTCTCTCAAAGTTCACCCCAAGTGATGCACTTCCTCCAGCATCGCCAACTGGGGACCAACTATTCAAATGCGTAAGAAGATGGGGAACATTTCTCATTCAAACTGTGCAAGGTCCTTCCAGAGCCTCCCCTCTGCTGGTTCTGATGTCAGTCTTCTGACCCTCCTTCCTCACGCCTGCCCTGGCTGCCACGCAGTGTCCCACACACCCACCTTTTCAATGTTGTTTTCTTCTGTATCTTTTTTTTTAAATATTTTTATTTTTATATTATCATCCTCAATGATCCCAGCGCAGGCATCTTCTTGCTTTCTAGAAATGGAGAACCAGCTGACCCCTTGCCTCCATCTGGATGCCTAGTGGTACCTCAAAGCCAACTGCCTAACCTGTTCCTGCCTCGGTGAATAGATGACCATCCACCTCCTGTGAAGAGACAGGAAACTAGGTTGTATCCCCACACATCCCTTCCATCTCTCTATTCTGTGAACATCGCTTGAAATTCCTGTTTCCCACGTCTACTACATTAAAATGCTTTGAAGAGGCACGGTGTTCATTGTTGGTTGTGTCTGGATACAAACTTGTGGATGATTTAGAATGGGTGTCTAGCAGGGAGGAGTTGCCATGGCGACTGTGACATAGGCCTTTGTCATCTCATGCTTAGGCTGATGGAGAAGTCATTCCCTCATCCTCTTAGGCCACCCCTTCATCTTGCCAATGTCAGAGCTTTACTCAGAGGCCGATGGCATCTGAAGGCCTTCAGACCATCACTAATAGAAGTTGGTTTCACAAGTGCCTGAGATCCTCCAAGCAATGGAGTGTGTCTGGTTTTGATGGGAACGGTGAGGTCAGAGAACAGGCTGAGCTTGTCCAGTTTAACAAGTGGACCCATGACAGAGCAGACTGGGACAAAGCCTCCTTCTTGCTGCTGTTTCAACTTCTCCCCATGCTCACCTGCCTCTTAGTGACACCTTGTCTCTTTCAAGCAAAAGGGCAATGGCTTGCCTACACCCCGTCTAGTGACAAATGACCTCACCTGATGGGAAGGAGGCCCCTGTGCTGCCAGATGTTGAAAGAGAAGTAGCTATTTGTTTGAGATGCAGGCAAGGAGACAGCAGGCAGAGTAAGTCTTGGGACAAGGTCTTGATGCAGGTTCTGTTTGTCTATCCATCACTGAGGATCAAAAGTACTACTAGCCCATAACCATGCATTCTAAACAAACCCAAACCCAAGCAGGGATGTCAGCTGATGTAACTGCCAGATCACTCAGCTTCCAGAGGCTTATCAAATAGAGGCCAATTGGGGAGTCTGAATATTCAGTCCCACAGTGGGGAAAGAAAGTTAGGGTAAGCCCGAGGAAGTGAACATGAAGTAGTTATATGACAGAACAGGGGCCAACAGTGGAAAGGCTTTGAAATGGAGAGACCTTTCCAGACTACATTGGACCTCCAGCTCTGTCATCAACTAAGAGAAGAGGACTTGAAGAGCTTTAGGTAAAATTTATCTTTTGCTGGGTCTGAAACAATCTCTGGTACTTCCGGAAGTGCACAGTGATTCAAAGCTATAGTCTATGGGCACTGAGGACATTTGCTGCCCAGTGGCATCCATTTGAACTTGCCCTTCCAGCATCTTGTTCTTAACCCTTTACATTTCAAAAACCACCCCTGATTTTGTTCTCACACTAAAACCTTTATAGCTGATGAGAGTCACACAAAAGATATAATTGGAGTGCATTTCATTTTCGTTTTTTATTTCATTGATTATGAACACATTGAAGTTGTGTTTCAGACAGAGCTTCATAATTATGTTTCAATGTTGGTACCTATTGCATAATGTTCAATGTTTCTCACTTCTTTGTGGTTAGAACTTTCACAGTCTTTCCTTCTAGTTTTTGTTGAATATGTGGTTACTGTCACTGGGAATCCCTCTACTTCGTAGTAGCACACCAGAACCCAAATCCACTTCTTATCCAACTGCAAGTTTGTGATCACTGAGCATCCTTTCTCCGTCAGAATCCAGAGATGTGATAACAGCCACAAAATTGGAATATCTCAAAACAAACAGGATAACAAGAAGGAAAAATAAAGCAATACTATATACACGAATTTAGTATAAACAGAAGGATTTCAATGTCCCAATTGCAAATTTACTAACAAGTACATAGAGAAATATGTTTTCAGTACGTGTTCTTTCTGTTCTGTCCACTGCCTCACCAGGGGTATGGTACGAAGTGGGAAATGTTGTTTGGTAGAGGGAGAAGGGGAACTGGTGAGAAGCTTGAGATTGATCTGAAGCCATTGCCAGAAAGGAGGGATTTGCTAGAGTTGGCAACTACTAATAGCAACTTGAAAATTCATCTTATGTTAGATGGGTAAAGAGAATTGCTTCAGAGGAAGAGATAGCAAGAGGTAGGCAGGAAGTGCTGTGAGGAGGTTTGGTGGTGAAGAGGAAAAGACCCCAAAATGGGAAACTTGTGTCTTTCAAGACAAGAGACATCCACAAAATAGGAAGACTGATGATTCCTGCTGACCTGAAAATGAAGGCCACCTAAAATAATTCCACATTAGCCAGAAAATGGTGTTGCCCTCCTGAAATCCCAGTAGTCAGAAGGCTGAGACAGGAGAATTGCAACCTTGAGGTCAGCCTGGGCTACATGGTGAGACCCTGTCTCAAAACCACCAAAAAAAAAAATAAATAAAATAACAGCAGAAGGAATTACACATCGACTTAAAAATATAAAGCAATACCGCTGAATTAAGAGCCAGTAAACTGACTGAATTTAGGGAGGAAATATAAGGAGAAGACACTATCTAGTGGAAGTTATAAAGTACCAAGGTAAGATAGGCCAAAATAAAATTTGATAAGAAAGGCAGGAGCACAATGAAGAGAGTAAAGAGCCAGAGTGATGGAGAGACGTGGCGTGGACAAAGGAGAACCAACTCGTACAGTCGGAATCTGTGATGTCACAAACAATGGAACAGAACAGATATTGGAGGCTCCACCTGAGAAAACTGTTTAGAAATCACAATACATATGCAAGCTCTATGACATAGTCTATTAAAGATTAGACTGGAAAGGTGGATGAAATCTCTTACATCACCAAACAGAAAGGCAGGCGGCTCCTAAGTGCAAGATAACTGTAACAAAATCTCTATTTCACATCCAAGGATGCTGACACATGTGCATGTGTGTATACCATGAAATAAGAAGCCTCTTTAGAGTCAGGGATTTCAAATCCATAGGAAGCATGCGTAGGGAGTGTCTTAAGGGGGAAATAGTCGAGTGAATCACAGACCTGATTACAGGACAGCAGATTCTCATGCAAGTTGTTCTTCTCTGTTGCGCACAGCCTTGCATTGGGAATATGCAGAAGTAGAAATGTTATTTGAAGTAGCCCCTGTAAACACAGAGAAATTATTATTATTATTATTATTATAGCTAATTAATTATTTTGGGGGGGGGACAGCGTTTTTCTGTGTAATGTTTTTGGCTGCCCTGGAATTCCATTTGTAGAACAGGCTGGCCTTGAACTCGAGATCTCCTGCTTCTGCCTCACAAGTGCTGAAAGATGTATACTGCCATACCCAGCTATAAAGAATTATTTTTAAAAATATGCAAGAGGAACACTTTCTTCACATAGTGTCTTTGCTTACAAAATGTATTTGGAGATAACATACCAGAACGGTCACTCTAAGTGTATAGAAGTTCATTGGGTTGTGTCACCTTTGGGTCTGTTTTGTGTGTTTGTGTGTGTATGTGTGTATGTGATGTTTTATAATCTGCATTTCTTTAAATGATAAAGTTTAAAAATTAGATGCTAGTTTGGTTTTGGTTCGCTTATTTTTCAGCTAATTTCTTATTTCTGCTAGTTGGTAGGAGAAATCATAGTTATTCAGTGAAGAAATTGTGAATTGAACTTTTTTTTTACATGTAAGATTTGGTCAAGCTTCTTTATTTTCATCTTTAATCAGTCCTGTTTAGGACTAGAACATTTCTCTTAATATAAAGACATCTTCCACTAATTAAAAAAAAGATTTGTTTATTCTTTTATTCTGTGCAGATTTTATTTATGCCTTTTGTCCCTAGCCTAAGAATGTTTATTATAACTTAGGTCTACTGCATCTGACCCCCTCCCCAAATTTTAGTTTTTTCTTTTTCTGATTCTCATCTTTTTACATTCATTGCTGTCTTTGAGATTTTATTTTGTATAAGCCTACTCTGTGTATTTTAAGACACAAATATATCTTCTTTCAGTCTGCCCACTAAGAGCTTCAATGAGGAGGCTATGCTGTTCAGGGCCTATAGAGCAGTTGTTTAAATTGTTGGATCCATGGGAGTTTTCTTACTACAGTTGTCATCTGGGTCTCCATGTGCCCTGTGATGCCTGCTCATCATCCTCTGCCCTGACTCCTTTGTTCTAATTGCTGAATTCAAGTGATAATAGATGTTCTTCTCCTTAACCTGCTCATGACTGTCAGCTAAACCCTTTGGGATCTCTCTAGGGTTGGATAGGCTTGGGCAGTTCTGGTCTTAGGGGCAGCAGTGAACAAAAATTGCCTTCCTGGCTCTTCTAGGCAGAGGGAAGAGCTTGGTCAGGTTCTAGGGGTAGCCCCTCTGTTGAGGGGACCAAGAGTGGCCACCCTGCTTCTTCTATGGCCGAAAGGGTCTGCATGACTCTGTGAGGGTCATGTGAGTGGGCTCTGTCAGTGCACACTGTCTTACCAGTGAACTGGAAGGTGCAAGCATACCTTTCCCTTGCACCCCACTGTCTTTGTTTGGCAAGGAAGTTAAGTGGGACAGGGAATGGGAAACCTTCCACAGGAACTGTAATTCTAACATCAGTTTCAACATATCCAAATGTGCGTATGTATGTATGTATATATATATGTATGTATGTAGGTAGGTAGGTATGTAGGTATGTATATATGTATGTATTTTGACACAGGTTCTCACTATGCAGCCATGGTTTGGCTGGTCTGGGACTCACTGTGCAGAACCAGCTGACCTCGAATTCTCAAGGGCTGAGATTAGAAGAGTGTACCACCACACCCCATTACAGTATTTTCTTTTTTTGTTGTTAGTTTAGAAAAGTCCCTAGAGTTTCTAGCATCATTGCAAAGGAGGAGAGAAGGAAGGAAGAAGGAGTAGAGGATGTCACTAAATGAGTGCTGTGCTCGACTAAGGATGCACACACATGGTCAGTGTGTGTCCACGTGAGTGTGGGTAGCAGCTGTCGTACTGTTTCAATGTCACCTGAGTCTGATGTGACATATCTCATATTCTCCTAACAGAGGCAGGAGCCATCACCTCTTTTAAGAGTTTTTTTTTAATTATTATTTTTAGTTGTGTGAATATGTGTGTGTCTGCATGTGGGTATGTGCATAGCAGCACAGATGCTCATGGAGACCAGAGCATTGCATACTCCTGGAGCTCAAGTTATAGAAGGCTGCATGCTGGGAACAGAACTGGCTTCTCTGAAAGAACAGTGTGTGCTCATGACCTTGGAGCCATCTCTCCAACCCCACCACTTGCTTTGTGGTTAGCAGGTTCCAGATCCTGAGGTCAGCAGTTTTCTGAGGCATCCGATTAACCCATGTGTGGAAATCCAAGGGCTTCCCACTCACGTCTCTGAAGGGCACAACCTTGTTTTCCTCTGACCTATCCCTGTTTGTGTCATCTGGGGTTCAGTTGGAGAAGCAACTACACTCTGATATATGAGTAAAGGCTCTCTCAGTGGAGTTGACCTCATCCACTTGTGGGTCCTGATCAGCTTGTGTGAGGTTGTTATTTCCACCCTGGGTGCTGCAGCCAGAGGTCAGAATGTCAGACATCTGCAGACATGTGCAGGAGAGATGAGCAGAAAGTGGGGACTAGGGACTGGAGCACATAAGGATTGACAGGAGCCAGGGAATCAGCTGGAATTCCTGCTGGTTGCTCAGAGATGCTAAAGAAGGGTCTGTCATCAAGACCTGGAAGTGGGAGTCCTGATCAGTTTCCCATTCTCATCTCATTATGGGGACAGTAGAAATAAGCAGGTTGAGATCTGAAGTAAGACTTGTTCTGGTTTTTATGGGTTAGATTATGGACCAGTAAAGAGGGAACTAGAGCACACAATCTTTTATAAGCCTCAACTAGGCAGAAGCAGGCTCTCAGAGATGCCTGTACATCTCTGCCTCCCTATTTACTAGACAAATTCTCATATGACTGTGTTTACAAGGTCAGACAGGGTTTTATAGAGGACCTGGAGATAGACTTTTATAGCCGGCTTCGTGTGTCTGTTTGCACACTAATTTTCTAAGACTCCTCCTTCTGCTCCAGAGCTGTGCGGATGAGTTGTTGATGTTCAGGGTGAATTCTAGGAAGGCATGGTGGAACTGCCACCTTTTAGAGTATAGTCTTACTGCCTTTTAAGAGGGATGCCGAGGTAGGATAGCTGCCTCTCAACCACTCAAGGCATTGTCTGACGCTTAGCCAGAGCATCCGTCCCCTGCATTAATTTGGAACACACTCAAATATTATTCCCAAGTGCCTGCTCTATGACTTCTTGTAGCTGGATAGAGGGGTGTGTGAAGGCATGATGACTCCTATCCAAGGCAGGACATTTCCAGAACCCCTTTAACCAAGCTGCCTGTGGTGGGGCGAGGGGTCCCAGGAGATATCACAGACACTTATGGAAGACTTCGTCCTAGATCTCTTCCAAGTTTGAACAGGTGAGGTTTAGGGGAGCAGTGTAGCTTACCTGGAGGGCAATGGGTATTTAACACTGGCTCCGAGTTTTCTCCTGTAAAGGGAAGAATGTCCAAGGTGCCTCCCTCCCATCGTGCTGCCATCCCAGTACTAACAAGGCAGTCTCGAGCCTTTCGAGGAGCACACGACTTGGTGCTTCTCACCCTGCCCTCCTCTGACCACCCTCCTCACAGTGTCCCCAAGAAACAGACAGGACAAGGGACAGGCTTTTCCTGTGTATAGGTGAAGCAACTGAGGCTCTGAGGGGAAGATATACCTATGGTCCCGGCCAAGCCTGGAGTTGGGTCCCTCTTCATCTGTCAATGATCGCCACAGGGCCTTTGGAATTGGATGACCCATAGTTTCTGTCAGCTTCCCATCAGCAACCTCTCTATGGGGAAGCTACCATTTGGATGGCTAGTAGCTTTTATACAGACGATATCTCTGTACCAAAGAACCATCTAAAAGGAGACGAGGAAGGGAACATAGGCTGTCTCTGGAATGATGAACTTTTGACAGTTTATTAAAGGCAGATTTATTGCTGAGTCCCTGGCCAAAGCATAGCTGCTTGCAGTTCATAACAATGAAGCCAGAATGGGAATTTCTGGGGAATCTGAGAAAAAAATAAAAGGGAAGAAACTTTAATGGCCTGTCTCTGGGAATAAATCTTAGAGGCCATGTAAACTAGCGTGGCTGGAGTTTATATCTCTCCTCAACACCTGAATGATAATGCGGTTTGAGTGGGGAACTACAAAAATGGCTTCTCTGAGTAAGTCCACTCTTGTCTGCAGGCTCCTCTGGGCTCCTGATGAGGCAGAGACACTGGCATGACTTTGTAGGTAGCCACTTTACGATTCAGGAACGTAAGTAGAATGAAAATCTTATCCTCACTTGGTTTCTCTAGGAGATTGGGAAGGTTCTGAGTTGGAGGAGATGCACCCAGAGAGACCCAAGGCAGTGAGGGCAGGCCATGGAGGAAGGGTAGGGGAGCTGCAAAGGGCCTCGGTGGGGAGGGGTGTACACATCTGAACCATTCTCTCCCAGACCATATAGACGTTTAGATAGTTGCATCAAAATCACCGGGCTGGAGTGAGGATAGCCATCAGAGCTTAGTTCTGGACTCTACTTTTCAGATGAGAGGACTGAGGTCTGTAACTTGTATTGGATAGTTAGTACAAAGGTCACAGGGTGGGTGAGAGGCAGACTTTGGACCCTGCTGGCTCTGGTTGGCTCTGACTGGCTCTGGTTGGCTCTGGCTCCAGAGCCCCGCTGGCCTGTTCTGGCTCCATTAGCATGTCAATAGTACTTCCTTGTTTAGGCTCAAAGGCCTGCATATATCACTTTCACACTGACTTTGTGTGTTTGTGCTGAGAATTCACAATCCTCTACTTAAGCCTACCTGTAAGGATGCTCCCAGGAAAGCCATCATGGACCCTAAAACTCCTTTTTGGCAGTCAGCGTCTTAATGTCCATGCCTACACCTTGCTTTCATCTATGGGGTCATGTGACACGAGTAGGTTCTAAGTTTTATAGGCTCTGTCTATAAAAACAAACAGAAAGACACAGAGATCTGTCTGATGCTGAGAGGCGATGGGGTGGGTTGATTCACTTCTTGTCCCCTCCCTTCTTCCTTCTTCACAACCACAACAAAGGAGACAGAATACTTTCCTTTATTTTTATTGTTGTTGTGCTGTAGTTTTGAGACAGGTTCTTACTCTATATCCTAGGCTAGCCTTGAACTTGTGAAGTGCAGTGATTACAGGCATATGCCATCATGTTCAGTTTGGCTATTTTTATTCTTACTGTAAAGAGGTAAAAACAGGGGGCTGGCGCTGTCGTCAGCTGGGAGAAAGCTTGTTGACAAACGATGGTACCATCCTCATCGTAACCTAGGTGTGGCAGTGCAGGGCTGTAATCCCAGCACTTGGCAGGGGGAGACAGGAGGATCAGAAGTTCAAAGTCATCTTGAATTGCATAGTAACTATAGGCCATCCTGGGCTACATGAGACCCTGTCACGGAAAGAAAATGAAGAGGGGTTAGGAGAGAGGTAGAAAGAGGAGAAGAAAGAGGAGGGGAGGTGGGAGAAGAGCCTCAAAACACAAGCACCTCCAGTCCAGTCTCATCGTCTGAGGAAATGGAATGCCTTTCCATGTTGTGCCTCTAGCAGTTCAGTTAATGGGAGGAGTCATTACTGCTGCTGGTTCTACTAGGGATGCCGAGAGTCCAGCTCCGACTCCCTGTCTTGAGACACACCATCTAGAGGGAAGAAGGACATCAACCCAACGTGCCCAGTCCTACCTTTGTCCTCCAGAGTCCCCACCCCTAGTTGTCCTGGCCAGCAACACCCATGGAAGCAGTTTCTGGAGATTCAGTTCAAGCACAAGCAATACAGAGTGTCTTATTTGATCTGGGAGCCCTAATTTCTTCATTAAGAAGGAAATCCACTTTAATGATTTAAAACCTTTTCAACTAAGTATACTTCTGGCTAATTTTCATACTTCTATTTGTTTATCAAATTTATAGCATTTGTGAAGATTTTTAAAAAAAAATCTGCATAGATGTCTTTTCTATTAAAAGATGTAAAACTACATTTCTTCAAAATGCTAAGTGTCTAGCAATAAACACCTGCATTGTAATTTGCATGCCATTCAGCTGTCAGAAAGAACATGCTTGAGCCCATTTCAGGACACAGGGTATGCATCTATCAGCGTTGGGGATTTTTAAGTAGTTCTTAATTAACCATTGAAGAAATAAGTCATGGAGACAATGTCTCTGATGAATTAGGACTAGATGTTGTAGATCTGATTTAGTTTAACCTAACAGTGTGTATTAGGGGTTATCTAGCATTTTTCAAGAGACCAGGGGAGAGCACAGTGAAAAGTCAAATTCTAAATGTGTAGAAAAGTGGATGGAGAATGTCAGGGGTCTTCTATGTAAGTCTATGCAGATGACCAAGGGGCAGCTATGAATGTGGTCTGATACAAAAATCACAAGCTTAAAGAATTATGAGACTCCCCTCCCCCTGGATTTTAAACGACATGACTCAATTGTATGGTTCTCATGTGTGAACTCTGAAGATGCAGTGTGATATGAAGAAGTTGGGTACGCCTGCTAGAGCTTCAGTCTCACGGACAGTGAGGATGTCAGAGCTGAGTCATCCACACATTCCCTATTTAGCGCACATTCCTGGCCCAGTCCCTATGTGCCAAGCACATAGCTGCCCTTGGCCACCTGCATAGACTCAGATAGAAGACCCTGGATGTTGTGGGAATACAACTCCAAGCATGAAAAGATGCTCATAACATCCTGGAGCTTATGAGGGGGTAATCCACTTTAATGACACAGATTTGTGTCATTTTCTCATTCTTTATCAATAGCATCTTGACATCGTTTGGGATTCTGCTGTGCCCAGGGAAACAACTTCATTCCTGGTCTTTCTTGCATCCGAGGGCAGTCACATGTATGGTATGGCCTGGGCAAGTGCAGACTTTGTTGGAATTTTAGGAAAGCTTTGCTTTCCTGTAGGAGGAACTACCCCTTTCCCCGTCCCCTTCCCCCTCCTTGGTTTCCTCCTCTTCTCCCAGATGTGAGGCTAGTCATGAGCAGCCATCTTGCAGCTATAAGATGGTCAGTCAAACTGTGAAGAGAGATGGCAGAATGGCTCACTGGTAAAGGCACTTGCTGTAAGATCCGAGTAAACTAGGACATCTCAGAAAAACACTGGGGGGCCAAGAATTTCCTTAATAAGATAAGCTCAGGAACTTTGGGAAGGTAGTAGAAGGGAAAGGCTAATTAACATTCCTCAGATCACAGGGTGAGAACCAACCTGCTGGTGTTGACACATTCTACAGGGTGGCCCTTTGCCCACCTGCAGACAAGGGAAGTCCTTGCCACCTCATTCCCTGAAGACCAATCAGTTTAAAAAGTCACACTGTTTTGCCAATCACATTGTGTCTAATGGCTGCTGCCCTGAACATTGTATAAAAGCTCACTGAACAAGTTGTGTGTGGTCACCACCTCTCCTTAGGGTCTGGGACGGCCCCAGTGCACTGGAACCTTAAAAATCCTCTTGCTTTTTGCATTGATCAGGCCCCACGTGGTTCACTTAGGGGGTCTCCGGTAAGCTAAGGCTCGACAGGGTCTTACATTGCCTGCCGCCAAGCCTGACAACCTGAGTTTGATCCCCAGAATCCACAGGCACAAGGAGAGAACTGGCTCCCTTAAGTTGTCTTCTGACCTCCACATGTGCAGTATGGTCCTTGTATACCCTACCACTCAATTAAAAAAAAAAAAAAAAGTGAGAAAACTTAAAAACTGTTAAGTGAAAAAAAAATCCAACTGTTTGGGTAAGCACATCCGTGCCTACATCTCTCTCACACACGAACGTGCAGCTCCTATTGACACACTCATGTGTACATTGGATACAAGGGTTCCAGCTCAGGGAGAAGAGGTCGTAGGAGGTTAGAAAGGCTGAGCCCAGCAGTGGCAACTGGCACTTCTCAAAGATCGCTTCCATAAATGCTGGCCCGGTAAGTACAGTCTGGTGTCCTTGTGTCTCTAGAGCTCTCCCAGAGAAGCCGGTGAGATGGTATGTTGAAAATACAGCTTCTCTCCATCTCCCATCTGATTGCAAAGCAGGAGGGGGGCCAGGGGTTAGTTATCCTGCCCCCTCTCCAGGACCATCACTTACAAGACAGAGATGCCACAGTGTGGGTGGGAAGTTACTGGAAGAGTCAAGAGGCTGCAGAAGCCACTTACCTTTCTTTTCACACTAGGAAGTTGGAAACTAGATGTAGAAAGACAGAAGCCACATAACAAAAGCTGAGGGAAAGGAGGAACTATTGAGCTGGTCTCTGACAACTGTGCTGAAGGAGATGGGTAGATTCGGGCAGGCACAAAAGTTATCTAGCAGGAGGGGCAGCACCACAAAGGGCAGGAAGCAGAAATGGGCTGAGAACCACTGCACAAAAGCAAAGGGGACCTGAAGAGCAAGCCAGAACCTAAGGACCTTCACACTGTAAAGAATGGGTATGAGGTGCGTGTGCACATGTTGCGTTGCCTTGAAGGTGATGTAGGGAACACGGAGGTGGTGGGAAAGTTTTGCTATTGTTGAGGTTGAATTCTTTAAAGTAGCTCCTTTCCAGGCTTGGAAGCTAGAAGTTGCTCCACAGCACAGATCTGGAAGAAACCAAGGTCTCCCTTCCCTTTCTTCCTTCCCATCCACTCACTAATACTTCTGCGCAAGTGCTTACACACACACACACACACACACACACACACACACACACACACACAGAGAGAGAGAGAGAGAGAGAGAGAGAGAGAGAGAGAGAGAGAGAGAGAGAGAGAGAGAGGGAGAGACAGACAGGGAGGGGGGGGGGGAGGGAGGGAGGGAGAGGGAGAGAGAGAGCGCGCGCATCTTTTTACACACTGCGGTGGCAGGGCAATGAAGAAAATTGTTCCGGGTAATGAGACAATTAGCTCCTTGAATTCTTCCTGCAGGAACAAATCCGGACCCCCATGGCATCTGTCCCCTCCTGTTCCTCCAGCTGGCCTCCTTGCCATACAGCACCCTCTCCCGGAACTAGGCCTGGCCTCCTGCCCCTGCCCACTTATGCTTGTGGAGGGCGGGTGCCCTACTGGAGCTTTGCAGGACTGGAGCTCTGGTGTGTGTGTATGTGGGGGTGGTGGGGGTGGGGTTAGGGTGGTGGTGGAATGGGGCTCATGGTGAGGGACTGGAGTGTGTGGTGCAGAGCTGGAGCTCTCCTGGGGTGGTGTGGGGTCAAGAACAGGTGCTGGGATGTGGAGCTGGGGTTGGAGCTCGCAGTGTCCAGAGCAGCAAGGCGGTGCAGGTTAGCTGCCAATGGAGTAATGGAGGCCAGCGCTCCTGAGCCACGAACTCAGCTGTACAGTTCTCCTGTGGGGCTGGCAGTCACTTCTTCAAAGCTGCTCTGCAGCAAGGCGGCATATGGCCCATTGACAGAGCAGCTGCTGGGGAAGAAGCGCCGAAAGGAAGCCTTGAGGGATAAACACAAGAAGCGCATGTCACCACGCAGCGCCCGAAGCGGCCCTGGAGCATCTCCGGAGGAGCATGGTTTTAGATGATGTGCAAGGGCCTCTGCCCCTAGAATGTTTGTCCCTATCGTCATGCAACTAGAATACCACTGTACACTTACTAGGAGCCAGACAGTTCTGGATTCTGTTTTAGAGGCATCGTGTCATGGATTCCTTTGATCAGCCCTCCAGGGAACCCTGGATGTTCCCATGTTGTAGAAGAACACAGCAAGGGTAGAGAATTTCAGGATTTTATGCTGCCCCGTGACTTGTAAGCAACCTGTGACTGACTCTAAAGCCTTCACTTGATTTCACTGTTGTGGCTTGAGGACATAGCCATATCGGTCAGATCATCATATAGACTTGGTGATTAGGATGCCAAGGCCTGGTGGGATTTGCAAAAATCACTAGAACACACGCTCTCTTATCTGAGGTTCAGAGAGTAATGGCAGGCATAGTTACCAGGCATTTGTAGCTTCTAAAACAGGTGTGGCATTCTGCGGATTGGTTTCATGGGAATGTATGGAGAATTAACCATGCCTGGGGGAACTACTTTCCTATTTTGCAGGTAGGTAAACAGGGGGTTGGGGTTTTGCCTAAGGCCTCATAATAAGCCTGCCAGAGAGGAGCCTTGGGCTCTGAGCTTCACACTACACTTCTCATCCTCTCTTTTCTTCACCTAGAGTGGATCATATTAAGGAAGGAGCCTTCTTAGCTGGAGGAGGAGGGAAAGGAAAGAACAGAAAGCCATGACTGTAGCTTAGTCCAGGCAGTGGCTGGTATCTCAACATATCTCCAGGCAATAGAGCTCGCAGACTGTTTCAAAGAACATCTAGATTGAGCTAAATGATACTGTTATTTTATTTTTTCGCTTGTCCTCAACTCTGTTTGTAACCCAATTCCCAGAGGCCCCAGGAAGTTGTGGGTCAGTCTCTCCCCCTCCATTCATTGCCACTTCTTCTGGTGAATCTGCCACCCCAGTTGGGGATCTGGACCTTCCAGACGTGGAGACAGAAACCAAGAGCCCATTCATCACACAGAAAACGGACACCTACCTGACAGATTCAATTCCACTCTGATGCTGCAAACTCACGGCCAAACAGAGGGCCTCATTTTCCCAGGCACCAGGATGGTAGAGTTGCCAAGTAAAGGTCACCAGGCAAAGCACAAGTGGCACCCCTTTAACAAGTGGCATCCCATTAGTAGCTCCCCACGAGGCTGTGACAAAGCACTCCCTGCCAGGGTCTTGCTTCACAACACAAGGCTGGAAGATTTATCCGATGTCTTGTGAGCATGGACTCACTGTGCTGTTTGGGTCAGAGAAACACTACATCCGAGCTCTGCCCCTCCCTTTTCTTAAATGGAGGCCATGATCCTATATATGAACCTTTGCTGAGCTTCAGAATAGTAAAAGGGGATGCTAGCTCCCCTCCCACCCGGACAGGCGAAGAAAACCATAAACCGCTGATGATTTGTGTGTTGGAGTCAAGAGTTTCTGAGCACTACAGTGTCCTTGGTCATGAGGACAAGAACAGAAATATGTCACATCTGGCTTGCAAACAATTTTTGAGGTCTGTTGAGACCAGGTACACTGCTTGAGCCCCTGTTTAGGAGGTACAAGGATACTATCAATGGAGTTACTGTAGGTAGAGAGGGCTGGATTTCTGAGCATGGTGTGCGTCTGTCTGTCTGTCTGTCTGTGTAGTGTGTGTGTGTGTGTGTGTGTGTGTGTGTGTGTGTGCGCGTGTGCATGGTCAAGTCTGTGTGTGTGTGTTTGCCTGTGAAGGTCAGAGGACAGTGTCTGCCAAGCAGTTTAGAATGTTTGACCAGTGAGCTCCAGGGACCTGTCCTCACCTCCCAGCACCGGGATTACAAGCACATATACTGTGCTTCTTTGTTTTTAAGTTTAAATATTTATTTATTTATTTATTTATTTATTTATTTATTAAAAACATGAGTTCTGGGGATCAAACTGATGTCCTTGTGCTTCTAGGTGAAGTACTTTACTAACTTCTCAGGCCTGTTTTCCCCCATGTTTTGAGTCAGTGGCCCAGTATGACCTAGAACCTGAGCCCCTCCCGTCTCAGCTTTCTGAGAGCTGGGATCGCAGGTGTGCGCCGCCACACCCAGTTTGTGCCCCTCATTTACCCCTTCGGTGTCTTCCCACTCTGCCTTCAGCTTTGTCTCGTACTCTTTCATTCGGGATGGTGGCTCATGTTGTTCCTGGTGCCTAGAAGACACACACGGCTCTTTGACATCCATCAAACTTCTATTCGTACTTAAAAGTGCGGCTGAGCTCACACCCTCTTTTGGAAAGTTGTTCGGACTCCTCACAGAGAATTGATCACTCTCAGCTTTAGTTTCCAAGCCTTATAATCTACATCAGACCCAGGAATCCATGCGGGGACAAGCTGGCTCCCTTGTCCCTTCACTGTCAGCACTGAAGCAGGCTCAGGCCAGGTTCCTTCAGTTGCCCTAACCCTGAATTCCCAAGCTGGAAAGGATCAGATGTTATTTATTTACTCTTTCATAGAGTCATTGCTAGCAGTAGACTGCATAAAGCTGAAGCGTGAGCACCATAGCTTTTAATGTACGGTTACGGTATCATCCCTCCTGGTGAAGATGTAGATCAAAGTATGGCTGTGATCCTAAATTCATAAACTGTAAAGTGCTGTGGAAATGTTGGTTTTGATTGTTACCAGGAGGTGGAGCCCCTTTCCCATTAAATCTCTTTCCTACAACTCTAGGTTTCTGGCAGCCATGAGCATATTACAGCCAGCTTAGTAAATTGTTGCCAGGACCTCAGTCCCCTAACTCTGCAGAGTGGCCACAGAGACACAGGTCCATCTACCACGGTGGCTACTCACAGCTCCCAGGGGCCCTACTCTGGAACCACAGGTCCCAAGCAAAGCCCTCAAGGGTGACAAGATGGCCTCACAAAGTGGGGACATTGAAATACAACAGTGTAGTTTCCATTCTGTATGATTTGATCCATAAGAACTTTCTTGTGGACTGGATCTAGATAGAGACAAGAAGAAATTTCGGAAGATTCTTAGGCTGGGTACACACTGGTCCAGTGTGTACTCAGTGTACCTAGACCTACTTAGTGATTGCTAACTTCCCTCTGGCGAATGGCTCGCTAAGACCCTCCTCTCCAGTTCTGAATCCTCTGGGCTTTTGCCAGCTCTAAGCTTTATCTGCTGTTTCTCTCCGAATGAACCTATCTTTCTTCCTCCTAAACCTGGCTCCCTCTTCTGTCCTCTCCTCTTCCTCCATTCTGGTGTCACTAGCCTTTGAGTGTCCACTCAAAGTTCTGTCTGGAGGAAAGTGCTTCCCTTAGCCTGCTTCTCCCTCTGGGCCTTCCCTCCCCACATTTGCTTTGTTGCGGCTAAAAGCACACAGGGTACCCAGCCATTTTACAGGCTCTCTGCTTCCCTGCTCTCTATTGGCCTTACCTACTTGGGGAAACTGCAGAGCTTGTCTCTGCTTTTGGCTGTATTCCATATTTGTTTGGTCCCAAGCAATTTGCTTCTTTTGACTGTTGGCAACTGCTAGCCTTACTCAGAACCTCTGTGAGTGCTTTCGGATGCTTTCTGATTTATTTTTGACAGGTGTCTATGTGTGTGGTGTGCATGCATGCACATTTGTATCCGTGTAGACAGCTATATGTATGACTGTTTGTACATATGTTGTGCATGTACTTAAACATAGAGGCCTGAGGCAGACCTTGGGAATCTTTCTTAAGGGCTTTTCCTCCTATTCATTGAGACAGAGTCTTTTAGTTGTTGCCAGGCCTCCCCAGTATGGCTAATCTATTAGCCAGTTTACTTTGGAGAGCCCCATCTTGATCTTCTGAGCGCTGGAATTACAAGCGGACTGTCACGCTCACTTGGCATTTCTAGGGATACTGGGAATCTGAATCCTCATACCTGCATAGCAAATACTTTGGCCACTGAGATGGCCTCTATCAGCTTTCTGGATACTTTCATAGTTAGAACTCTCATGCTGACCACCATGTCTCTTGATTCTAGTGTCAGGGCTTCCTCTCCATCTTGGTGGACAAATGGATAAAGATTGCATTCATGACTCAGTACACAGAGTCAACGCCAATAAGCTATCAGTCATACTTCGAGAGTCCAACCCTTTTCTAAAAGGCCAGGATATGCTAAGCTAAGGGGTCCTCTGAGAGCACAGCCCTCTGCTCACCGTCTCCGACCTCATACCTGGCAGAACAGGGCAGTCCTCTGGCTCCAACTACAGCTAGGAGCTGGAAAATGCTGAATCCAGAGAAACTTTGTCATAATTAACTACCTACTTGAAAGTATAAACTATGTAATTTGCCTTTAAGTGATCTTAAATTAATACAAATAATGAAGTATGCTTAGAATACTCCAGTACAGGTACATCCAATTGAACACAATTAAAATTAAGATGGATTTATTAGTATTGTGACTATTATTGATTAAAATGGTAATGATAAATAAGGAGAAATGTTAAGTACAACAGGGAATTGGTAATATTTCTTCAAAGTAATCATTTTGCTGTGACTACCCAATTATTAGTACATTTAATGTGTTATTCAATGCAATTAATTATCCACTTTGCTTCTGGGAAGGCACTAGGAGAAATTGCTTCTTCCTGGAGTGGTGACTGCTGCCTTGCTGAGGGACAGAGAGAAGGCACTGTGTGTAGGAGCCTCCTCATAAAGACTACACTCGTGGTTGTGCCTTGCTGTGGCTCAGACAGAAACTTCAGAAGCTCTAGGGTAAAGGGGAACAAGTGGGTGCTAACTTCTTAGCCTCACAGTGAGTTGCTTTTTGCAACCGTAGAAGCTCCTACGAAGCAGACTGGCGGATGGAATCAGGAAAGCAGCCTTGAGTTTTGATGGGGTCACCTGGATCCATGACCTAAGTTTAGTGGCCTTATCTCCCTGTGGGTCATCTTTGTTGAATAGGAACAGCACAGTCTGTGTACAAAGCTCTTTGTGGGACTGAAAATATAGCTCAGCTGTTCGAAGAATGGATGATGCCCTGGGTTTGATCCCAATCAGTCAGCAATGGACAAACCCAGGCACTTACAGTCCCAGTACTCAGGACAGCCAGAAGTTAAAGGTTGTCCTCAGCAATATAGGGAGTTCAAAGCCAGTCCAGGTTACAGGACATTGTCTGAGAAAAAACAACAAAGCAAAACAAAACTGACAAAAATTCTTTGTAAGGGAACTCCAGTAAGGGGCCCTGGCAATTGCTCATCAGGAGGCTTAGATATTCTGCTACCCCCACCCCTAATTCAGTATGGCTTGGAAATTTGCTTCTGGTTCCTGTATACAACCACTAGTAGCAATCATAGGTCCCAACCACCTTAATGCAAGGTGAGCATGAGAGACTGCACATCCTTCTGCCGAAGGGCAGCCTTGGCTTGGAGAGGGGTTCCTGAGAGAAGGGGTGTCTGAGATGGTGAAACAAATGAAGTAAAAATGTGGGTCCAAGCTGACGGCCTATGCTCTGCTCCAGACAGATTTCCAAATTGCTTTCTCTCTCTCTCTCTCTCTCTCTCTCTCTCTCTCTCTCTCTCTCTCTCTCTCTCTCTCTCT
>JADRCD010214692.1:0-11294 GCA_019843815.1 Montemys delectorum | reverse complement strand
TCTCTCTCTCTCTCTCTCTCTCTCTCTCTCTCTCTCTCTCTCTCTCTGTGTGTGTGTGTGTGTGTCTTCTTTTGCTATTCTAAAAACTCTCTGGATAGCTCCTCTCTAGCAGATCAAAAGCCCAGTCATTACTCCAGGTTCCCTTTTGATTATCCCACAAATCAGCATCCCATAAATGCAGCCCCTTGGTTCTTAGAAAGAGCAAGTACAAGCACAGACAATAAGATAGCCGGATGGGACCCTGCCATGAAATTACCATTTCTACCATGCCTGGGCCTGGACTTCAGCTTCCTTTGTCCCAGGCTGACCTTGAACTCTGGAATCTACCTGCCTTTGTAAGCATAAACAAAAAATTTAGCTGGGTGGGGTCTTGCCTTTCTATCATCACTCCCTAAATCTCTTTATTTCCTTCTTTCGTCTTTAGTATCTTTCTGCTGCATTGACTCATAGTATAGCTACCTCTGTTCCTTTAGATCTGTAAAGCTCCTTATACAATTCATATTGCATCCTTATATTTTGCATAGTTGAGGAATTATATATTTTCCAACTCATGTTTTCAATGTTCTTTCCCACAGCCTTAATGACTGTCCTGAAGGTCACAGCATTCTACTGTGTTTTGCTGAAATGTAGACACTCCCTCATTTCTTGCTGTCTTTGATTATCTCAGAGTCATTAACCTTGGCAGAGAGGACATTCCTCAAAGGAGGAGTATGAAAATATGTACATTATTATACACACAAATCTTATGCCTACAGCAACCATCAGCACTCATGGAGGCCACACCCTCCTGGCTCTTATTCAGGGGCAGGAAATCATGTCAGTCCTGGGTCACCTTCAGTCCTGGGCCATCAATTGCAAACTGAGGCTGCACTTTCACCAATGGCCTTCCATGGCTTCTCACTGTGCTGAGCCTCAGCTGCTCTCCATGACCCCTTTGTGCTGTCAAAACCAGTATCACCTGGGTGACTCTTACACATTACCAAGTCCTGCTGCAGCACAAGGTACAACCTTGGCTGTCTCTGGAACACAGCCTCTTTGTGCTCTCAGAAAACACTTCCCAGAAGATGTCATGTCAGTGACATCTCTTCTTAATCACCACTAATTTCTTGGCTTCAGCTAACCAGCATCAATAGTCCCAGTAATGCAAAGTTCTCTCTTTAGTAGTTCTGGTATCTTGTTAATCACAGCTGATACTTCAGCCTCAGCTAACCAGAACCATAGAATCCTCACAATCAAAACAGCATGGCCCTGATAAGAGTCTTTAATCTTCCCTCTGAAATTTCACAAGCCAGGTCTCCATCTTCTGCACTCTTCTCAACATGATCTTCCAAGCTCCCACAGAACTTTCCACAGAGTTCTTAACAGCCAGTGGTTCTTCTAGCTTAAAGTTCCAAAGTCCTCCCACATGGCCACCCTTCTTCCCTCTCCACTTTCCTCTCATGCCTGTGGCCTAGACTGGTCTACAGGACTCCCTTGTCCTTTCTGCTAGAAGAACAGGGCTGGTGACATGAGAACTCAGTTGTTGAGCCTTTCCCTGCAGTCCTCCTCTGTTTGCTTCCCTTTCTCTGCACAAACATTCTAGCAGAGAGTAGATGCCATCAGCCTACCATTAAAGTAAGAACATTGAGTCTAACATGAAGGTTTAGAGAGCACAGTGACTGCTCCAAGGTCATAGGTTTCAGAAGTGTGCCCTTGGGGAAGCAAATTCAAACCCCACGACTCTTAGGAAGCATCCTTGCAGACTCATTTGCTCTATTGTATAGTCCCAGTGTCTTCTTGTCCTTGGAAACTTTAGCTAAGGTCAAGGTTTCAACATACTGCTTCCTAAAGCTAATTGTCAGTTTTTATGTAAAGCTTGTACTTTATGAACTGCAAATTGCCCAAATTAGAGTTTATTAAGCATGCACACACACGATTTTCCTTTTTTAATTAAAATTAAACTTCACTCCTTTGACATTTTCAAGGGAATCTGAGATCAGGTTAGCTTTGTATCCACAGAAACACAGGGCGGATCTTATTCTCAGACACTTACCCACAGAATGAGGCTAAAAGTCAGCTGGTGACTACAGGTGTGTAGCTGCTTGCTCCAGGCCTCAGTTTCCCCGTTTGTAAATGGAGAATTAAGAAAGAGAGTTCCTGTAGAAAGATTTTAGGGCATGTTTCAGTTCTGTTCCTCATAGCTAATGGCTACAACATGTATTTTAATGGGATGCCTGGACTCATGAGGGAATGATTTTAATGGGATGCCTGGACTCATGAGAAAAAGGCCATTTCAAGTCACTGGCATTTTGTAATCCCTATCACAAAGATCTGATATTTTTGGTTATTAATAAGTTATTCCTGAAACTCATGCCTCAGGAAAACCCTACCCCCACTTTTTTGCACAAATCATCACAGCTTTTATGAAAAGCAATTAGCAATATAAATCAATGGCACACATGCACGTTCTCTCCCTCTCTCTCTCTGCCCCTCTCTCTCTCTCTCTCTCTCTCTTTCTCTCTCTCTCTCTGTCTCTCTGCTTTGTTTGCCCAGAAATCCACTTAGAGTTAGCAACAAAGCAATAAAACCAGGAGACTTCTCATCTGCTTCTGCCTGAGTAGCTGGTCTCAGCCTGATGCCCTGCTAAGACCTGGGTATGTTGAAGGAACAGAAAAGGAACATTATGGATATTTATTCAATAGAAATGGGCTTTCCCTCTGAACAAAACTTGGATGAATCTCATAAATATTGACAAAGTAATCCTCAGGCAAAATCTGTATGACTTTGTATTTGCATGAAATTTAGAGATACATTTTCATATAACTGACGTCTAAGATACGTACAAGCATGAGTCCATATGATATGTGTGAAATATATGAGTAAGTATATAGTTTATGCAAAATATTCAACTAATAAACATGCTTGGATTTATATAAACTTCTATCAATTGTCACTGATATGAAAAGTTTCTCAAAGGGTCACACATTAATGGCTTGGTTCCCCAGCCCATGGTGTCACTGGAAGACATGGAACCTTTGGGATATCGGGCCTACTGGAAGGAAGTTAGGTTGTTGGGGGAATGTCCTTGATGGGGACATTAGGGTCCCAGCCTTTTCTCTTCTTTGCTTCTTGGCCTCTAAGTGATGAGTGTAGAATTCCACCATATCTTGTCACTATCTGCTGTCTCTCCAAAGGCTCAAAGTGACATAGCCGAATAATCATGGACTAGAACCTTTGCAACTGAGGCAAAACAAAGTGTACTTTTTATGATTACCACCACAAATATGTTGATATGATGATAAAACATTGCCTAGTATAGCCAGTATTCCCCAGAGGGAGCTGTAGCCATTACATGGGGCCACAAAGGGGCTTGGCTTGATGATCATATTCTACTTCTTGATCTGGGTGGTACATCTCTGGTACATATTTTTTTTTTTGTGATCAGTCATCAAATTGTAGACTTTTGATTTTTACACATTTCTCTCTCTATAATTTTACTTTGATTTAAAAAGCAAATAATTGAGTATATGGATAATGATGTGTGAAAAAGATATTTATTGCAGCATCATATATTACAGTTAAAAAATAGGAATAATCTAACACTCTAAAATGGGAACTATTTAAATATGGTAATGACAGTGCCTTTAAAGAACAGTTTTTCAAAGGATTTTTAAAGTGTGAGAGAATTTTAAGATTTCAGTGCTGTCTTAGTTAGGGTTTTATTGCTGTGAAGAGATACCATGACCATGGCAATTCTTTTTTTTTTTTTTTTTTTAATTTGGGTATCTCACATCATTCACCCAGATAAAACTCATCTTCCAGTCCTTTCTCTTCCTATGATCTCTTTGCCTCTCCACATCCCCCCAAAAAAGGAAAGAAGGAAGGAAGAAGAGGAGGAAGATGTGGAGGAGGAAAAGGTGGAGGAGAAGGAGTGTAAGATCCAAGTCAATAGGGACATCTCAGAAAAATACCGGGAGGCCAGGAATTTCCTTAATAAGATAAGCTCAGGAACTTTGGGAAGGTAGTGGAACTCTCTGGAAGGGAAAGGCTAATTAACATTCCTCAGATCACAGGGTGAGAACCAAACTGCGGGTGGGGACACATTCTGCATGGTGGACCTTTGCCTACCTCCAGACAAGGGAAGTCCTTGCCACCTCATTCCCTGAAGACCAATCAGTTTAAAAAGTCACATTGCTTTGTCAATCACATTGTGTCTAATGGCTGCTGCCCTAAACATTGTATAAAAGCTCATTGAACAAGCTGTGTGGGGTCACCACCTCTCCTTAGGGTCTGGGACGGCCCCAGTGCACTGGAATCTTAAAAATCCTTTTGCTTTTTGCATTGATCAGGCTCCATGTGATTCACTCAGGGAGTCTCCAGTAAGCTAAGGCTCGACGACAGGGTCTTACTGGAGGAGGGGGAGGAGAAAGAAGAAGAAGAAGAAGAAGGAGGAGGAGGAGGAGGAGGAGGAGGAGGAGGAGGAGGAGGACCAAGTTATTTTTGTGCTGTTCATATGCTCCCTGTAGTAAGGCCACATTCCTATTGGCTAGTCCCCAAGGGAAGGTGAGTCTTCCTGTACTTGCACCTCCTCCAGAAGCCATCAATTAAGGCTGAAGCCAGTGAAGGGCAAGGGCAGATCTCCAATGCCCACAGCATCTCTGGCACTGCTGTGCAGTGGACCGGGGCAACTCTTACAAAGAAAACCATTTAGTTGAGTCTGGCTTACGGTTCAGAGGTTTCTTCCATTACTGTCACAGCTAGAAGCGTGGCGGCCTGCAGAAAGGTACGGTGCTGGGGAGGGAGCTGAGAGCTCTACATCTGGATGTATAGGCGACAGGAAGAGAGAATAACCCTAGGTTAGACTTGACCATCTGAAACCTCAAAGTCCACACCCAGTGATATACTTCTCCTAACAAGGCCACGCCTACTTCAATTAGGCCACACTTCATAGTAGTGCCCCTCCTTATGAGCCTATGGGGACCATTTTCATTCAAACTACCACAGATGTTTACTGGATTCCTCTAGGGTTCCTCCTGTCCTTGAGAGTTGCTTGTCTTCCTATCTTTAGCTGTACTTGGTTGGAAATGAGTTGTCTGGGAAGAATGGCTCCAAAGAACTCCTACCCAACATTTTTCTTCATGTCCTTACAATCAATTATGATAACAGTTTTAGGCAAGAAGAGAGACACGTTTCCTATATGACCTTGAGTTCACCAAACCTCTGCCCACTAAGTTGTGAATACTTAACATTATCAACCAGGGCCATCTTGCGGGTCCTCCTAACACTTGCTTCACTCTGCCACCCACCTTGACTCAGCCTTAGTGCACTTAATAGGTTGCTGTCTTAATACTGCTGTAAATGGCTTGGTAGTCACCTTGTGGGAGATCCTGCTTGTTCAAGCCACCTCCTTTAAGGATGAAGAGCAGGGTGGGGAACACTTTTCAAATTCCTTGCAATGATTTTTTTTGTTGTTGTTGTTTGCTTGTTTTTATTTTTATAATCAGAAAATTGACCAGCATTCCTTATGAGCCATCTAGACAAAGGATTTTCAGATGTTACTTCCTTGTGCTTTTGGATCACCTGAGGTCTCATTACAACTGTCGCTGACTGAGCAGGTCCAGAGTGGGGCCTGGAAGCTTGCATTTCTAATAGAATACATCTGGGGTAACCACAACATTTTGGGGGATCCCTTCATTAGAGAACAAAGTCAAGTTCCCTTGATCCTCAAGAGTTTATAATACAATGAAGTCACAAGAAAGGATTTAGAGGTGTCATGAGGCCAAATGTTAGGTCCCAGCATGCCTACAACTTTCCTTTTTCACAAATATCGACAAATGGGCCCAAATGCAAAATCTGTAGCTACAAAAATCTGTTGGGATTTTGTACATGATTTTTTTATAAAGATATTGATTTCCAGTCTCGTGTGTCATAGACTTAGAGGAGTTAGGTCACTGAATTGTCTTGGCAGCTGGACGTTGGCTTCTTGGACATTACTTACAGGGTTTGGGCATCTGAGGGGAAGGTGATTAAATAACTCAGAATAGCTTGATTACTCTAGTCTCAGCTAGTTTTCCTTCCCAGCTCTATGACAAATTCAAAGTCCACATTATACCCCCTGAGCAAACAGGAAAACAGTGAATGTGCATGGGTGAACTCGTTATTATTCACAGTCACAGCACTGAGCAAGAAGGGTTGAGTGGAGCCCCGCCATGCTTTAGGTTTAACCTGCCTGCTAGAATGGCTTTGTAGAGCTGCAGAGCGGTGGGAGACAGCTCCCCAAACCAAATGGGACCCTGTCTTCTGACTCGAAGCAAGGGCTTCCTCAGTCCCCAGGTTCTCAAGCCACAGGCTGGGCCTGGGAATTCTCTTAGGTGAGTGGAAATCTTAGTGCTTTCAAGTTTTCCTACCTGCAAACCCTCCTGTTTCAAGTGACAGAGGACTGACCTCTGTGTCCCTCTTGAAGACTTTGTTTCAACAGGCTGAGATGGAGCTTGGAGTCTCTTTGTTGGTAGCCATATCTGATCTCCTCAGACATATGGCATCAGCAAAGAGGCATTGCTAATATAGAAGTCCATTTCTTGAAATCAAGAGAAGAGATCTATTACTGGAGGGGTTAGACTCAGGCCAACTACTTTTGATAGTCACCATATGAACAGCTAGATCATATACAGACATATATAAACATACATACATAGATACATACAAATATATATGTGCACACATATACATATATATACACATACACATATATGTGTGCATACGTATGCATATATGTACACATACATATTTATGTTCACATTTATGCATATATATTAAGACTGAGATAGGGAAAGAAAAGAAAGTACTCACAGTAAAATAACTCACAAATATAGCTGTGATTAATGATACCAAGTTGAAGTCAATATATGATATTGAGGTTAGTACACTGATTTTTTATTTTAATATTTGTCAAAACTGTGAGTGACAAAACACATATTTTAACATAATACTTTTTCTCCTAGAATTTTAAAGTAAACAATTTCACAGATGACAAACGAGCCTTATCCATAGAAATCCTCATCAAGACATTTATTTATAATTTCAGTAACATTTTAAAAAATTTAATGTGCAATAACAAGGTACTAATTAAATTGAGGCACGATTATAGAATGTAGCTATTAAGATGATCAAAAGACTACAAATATGGCATTTAATGTAGTTGATCAGAAAAAGTTTCACTCACTTATAATCTCTTGTTATACGATTGAAAGAAGAGAACAAGGAAAACCAGCCTTCTGTCAAACGATTATTTGTTTAGGAAATACAAACAATGAACATAGTGCCCTTATGGTCATCAGAGCCAATGGAAAATTCCATTTAGATTAAATAGCAGGTCAGGCCTTTCATGAAAACTCATCAAAGTCCCCTGTTCCTGGAATGCTACAGTCCTTGGGTTGTTGAGGAAGGATAGTACACCAGCTCTGCCTCCTAAGCAGCTTAAGGAAGTTTATTTTCATAATCTTAATGTATGGTACCCTGGGCTCTTTATGGTCTATAACTGGAAAACAACCCACAAAGTGTTCCTCAAAGTTACTCTCCACTTTTGGGAGTGAGCCAGTGTGGGAGGGGGAGGGGAGGCAGATGCTCAAGACGCAGCTAAGGAAGCCAGACTTTTATCTCAAATTTTGTTTGTTCAGACCAAAATTCTTTTGTTCAGAGCAGATTGGCACCAATTTCTCAAAATTTGCATCGGAGAACAAAGATTCATGTTTGAGTAAAAACAGTAAGAATAGCACAGCTTGCTTCTCAAAGGTCCCTCCAGCCCCCACTCCCACCCACTCCAAGTCTCTATTTCTAAGCTTCGGGGGTAGGGAGGCCCGCCCCCTCTGATAAGGAGCGATTTAATGGAGGAGAGGCCAGAGCCTGAGCAAAGGCTTCAGGCATGAGGATGCTGGCCCCTGCTCAGGTAGCTGTGTGTCTAGGGCCTGGGACTGGGGTGTTAGGTGTCCTCACTCTCGGTTCAGGAACATTCCCGAGCATCAAATCCACCAGGTTAGAGTTTGGATCAGAGGTTTTCCATCTGTGGTTGTGACCCCACCGGGGGTCATCTAAGACTGTTAGAAAAAACACAGATATTTACATTATGATTGATAACAGTAGCAAAATTACAGCTATGAAGTAACAACAAAAATAATTTTGTGGTTGGGGGTGTCACCACCACATGAAGGACTGTATTAAAGGGTCACAGAGTTAGGAAGGTTGCGAACCATTGATCTGGATGAACAAGATATTACTAATTTGTTCTGAGCTGTATCTTTGCAAAGAGCATATAACTCATAGTAGTACCAAGCCTGTACCCAGGGCTGGGGATATGGCTCAGTCAGTAAAATGCTTTCTGTACCAGCGTAAAAGCCTGCCTGTGATCACCAGCATCCATGTAAAACTGGGCATCGTAGCACAAGCCTGTGAACCCAGCCTTGGTGAGGCTGAGACTGGAGGATTCCTGGGGCTTGTTGGTTGGCCAGTTTGGTGGAATTGGTCAGCTTCAGGTTCCGTGAGAGACCCAGTCTCAAACGATAAGGTGTCATTTGTGTTCTTGAAGATGGCCATTCTAGTTGAGGTGAGAGTCCTAAAGTAGTCTTGATTTATATTTCACTGATAGCTAAGGATGTGAAGCACTTTTTTTTTTTGTCTGCTAAATATCTACGTTTATAGACCTCCTTGGTCAATATAGTGGTTTGAATATGCCTGGCTCATGAGATGCCAGGACTTGTTGGTATAGATATAGTCTTATTGGAGGACGTGTGTTACTTTGTAGATGGGCTTTGGAGGACATCTATGCTCAGGCTCCACCCACAGAAGAGAGACCTTCCTCCTTGCTTTTTTGAAAGAGAGTGGCCTTGCTGCCGCCTTTGGATCAACGCAGAACTCTCTGCTCTTCCAGCACTATGCTTGCCTGGATGCTGCCATGTTTTCCACCATGATGATGATGGGCTGAATCTCTGGCCGGTCCCAAATGAGTGTTTGCATAGGGTTGCCTTGGTCAAGGCGTCTGTTCACAGCAATGGAAACCCTAACTAAGACAGTTAGAGAAGCTGTCCCCCCTCCCCCCCCCCCCCCCGTGGCTAGCCATCAACACAGAGAGATGCATGACTTGTCAAAGTGCTGCTGATGAGAGCAAGTGTTCTCCTCTAAGTGAGACACCAAGCCTTCTGTACTAAGTTACCACCACCACCAAGGCTCAGGAACCATTTTGGGAAAGGAGGCAGAAAGAATGTGAGATCCGGAGGATGGGGAGGAGCGCTGTGAAATTCTGTCTTCTGGACATGACAGGGCACCACATGGCTGTCACCTCATGAACTCAGCAGCCATGGTTACCTGCCGAAAACTACAAAAGACCAAGGCACTAAAATCCCAGCCTAGATGGGGTGGGGTGATCTCCAGGCTCCACCCCTTACTGAGGAGCCTTTAGAAGATTGTAGCTGCTGAGGCAGGGAGACCCTACCTTTTGAAGGTGTGGTCACTGGTAAATTTTCTATGCTCTAGTGGCTGACCCACTTCCCTGCTTGTATGACCAGCATGAACTGGACTTGGCAGGATATAAACAAAGAGGGATGAAGTTGAGAGGAGGTGTTCTGTAGGGGTATGGGAGAAGCTGGAGAGGCCAGAGAGGTGGAAATGAGGGTAAATACAATTTCATTCTATTTGTATACAGGAATGAAATTCTCAAAAATAAAAAATAGATGGAGAAATGACCTAGAAACGACATTTGATGTTGACCTTCGTCCTCCCTAATAACATGTATGTGGACACACATATATACACATGCATACAAACACCCTCTCCCCCCTCCCCCCAACCTGTACTCAGTTTTCAGTTCTGGATTTTTTTTTTTGAAGACAGGTTTTCTCTGTGTAACAGCCCTAGCTGTCCTGGAATTCCCTTTGTAGACCAGGCTAAGCTGGCCTTGAACTCACATTGATCTGCCTATCTCTGCCTCCTGAGTGCTGGGATTAAATGCACCACCACACCCAGCCTCAGCTCCGCAGGTTTTAAAGCCATAGGCCAATATTGGGGCAACCCATGATCCCCTTCTGCACCTGTTTTCCTAATGAAACACAATAATTAACACCCATCTTGTACAACCCAGAGAGTTATTGTAAAGATTGCTCCAACAGCAGATTGGCAGTACTTGGTATTTGCAAAATGTATGTGGTTATTATTTTAATAAATACTAACAGAAAGAATGTCACTATGATTTTGAATTTTACTCAGAGTCTAAGTATTGAGTCTTCCAAGGCCTGTGGTTCTCTAATGTGTAGGCTGCATGCATTGAGGTTGTGTTGTAAGTTAAGCCCTTCTCTCTAGGCTGGTCAGCTGTGACTACGGGTAGAAGATGGTGGACCAGACGATATATAAAAAGAAGACGACTGTCTTGGGGAAATCTGACCAAACCTTGGCTTTTGTTTAAGTAGTTGATGAGTAGGTGATGAGAAATGCAAGCCAATGACAAAAGCTTACATTATCCCAAAGTCACTCGTGGGAGCCATGAACCAGCGCTGCTTATGGAGGGATGGAGAAGGCATGACTAAGTCAGTGTTCCTCTCCTCACTGACAGTAAGCTGGAAGATCACTGATACGGTGCTTCCCACACTCCAAGCGATGCTTTATGACCTTTCGTGGGTTCAGGTGCGTGTGCATAGGCTTGAATGGTGGACAGTGTAGTCACACAAGTGAGTGTTTCTCTGGGGATGCGGCTTAATCACTTGCTGTATGCTCGTTAGCTCTCAGAGGATGCCTTCAAATGGCTTTCGCTAACGGATCCCACCAGTTTGCATACAATGCATTTGCCTATGTTCGTTATCCTAACACTTGACGTCTATCTTTGTACTTTTGGCCACACTGAAGAGGAGAGTAGGATGAGGAAGGGTGTGTGGGGTGGGGCAGTGAGGCTCAGAAGGCCTTACAGGATTAACATAAAAAATAAAACCCAAACCCAAACTTAGATCCCCCTCCCCCTTAAAAACAAAACAAAACACAAAAAAACCAGTTGGTGGAGACCAGGAAACCAAGGCACTGGTACAGAGGTTCTGATGTCCAAAAGCAACCTGCAGTTCTTTAGAACACCGGAACATACGTATCTGGGTGGAGATTTGAGCTGTTGAGACAGGAAACTAAAGATGCCTGAGGCTGTAGACTGAACTCCATGGACAGAGCACCCATGGGAAAGCTTGCTCTATGAAAAGGACCCCAAGAGCCTACACCATGCAGAGGATGACAGAAGCCTGGGTATATGATGTAAAGGCCCTACTCTGTGTACTACCACCTTTGACCTA
>JADRCD010214691.1:0-32236 GCA_019843815.1 Montemys delectorum | reverse complement strand
AATAAAACCTCATCACTTTAATATACTACACAGATATTATGTGGTTTTAAAACACATAGTATAAACATGCACTAAAGTAAATTCTAATATACTGCTTTATTAAAAACTCAACAAAGCCAACAAAATTCCCTTAAAGCTTACTTAATTTTTAATTTAAAAAAGCTCATTTAAAGGTAAAAAATGATACTCCTTTTCTATTTTAAGCATGCAAGTGCCAACTTTCTGAAATCATCAATGAAGCAGAATAATAGTCTTCCATTTATGAAGTTAAGAGTTGTATTTTGTTCTGAATTTTACAAAAAGAAGTATACATTTAAATAATGTAATACTTAGAATAATTATTTATATAATGTTTTATTAATTCTTTGAGATTTTTAATTTTATTTTATTTTATTTTTATTGGATATTTTATTTATTTATATTTCAAATGTTATCCTCTTTCCTGATTTCCCCCCCAGAATCACTCTATCCCATCCTCCCTCCTGCTTCTATGAGGGTGTGCCCCCACCCAACCACCCACTCCCTTCATCCCTGCCCTTGTATTCCCCTATACTGGGGCATTGAACCTTTATGGGACCAAGGGCCTCTTCTCCCATTGATGCCCTACAAGGCCATCCTCTGCTACATTTATGGCTGGAACCATGGGTCCTTCCATGTGTACTCCTTGGTTGGTGGTTTAGACCCTGGGAGCTCTGGTTGGTTGATATAGTTGTTCTTCCTATGGGGTTGCAAACCCCTTCAGTTCCTTTGGTCCTTTCTCTAACTCCTCCACTGGGGACCACATGATCAGTTCAATGGTTGGCTGCAAGAATCCAACTCTGTATATGTCAGGTTCTGGCAGAGCCTCTCAGGAGACAGCTATATCAGGTTCCTGTTAGCATGCACTTCTTGGCATCTACAATAGTGTCTGCATTTGATGACTATTTATATGCGATGGATCCCCAGGTGAAACTGTCTCTGCATGGTCTTTCCTTCAGTCTCTGCTCCACATTTTGTCTCCATATTTGCTCCCATGAGTATTTTGTTACCCCTTTTAAGAAGGACTTAAGAAGGACTTTTAAGGAGGACCAAGCACACTTTGGTCTTCCTTCTTCTTGAGCTTCATGTTGTCTGTGAATTGTATCTTGGATATTCTGAGCTTTTGGGCTAATGTCCACTTATCAGTGAGTGCATACTATTTGTGTTCTTTTGTGACTGGGTTACATCACTCAGGATGATATTTTCTAGTTCCAACCATTTGACTAAGAATTCATGAATTCATTTTTGTTTTGTTTTGTTTTGTTTTGTGTTTTGAGACAGGGTTTCTCTGCGTACCCTTGGCTGTCCTGGAACTCACTCTGTAGACCAGGTTGGCCTTGAACTCAGAAATCTGCCTGCCTCTGCCTCCCAAGTGCTGGGATTAAAGGTGTGCGCTACCACCGCTTGGCGAATTCATTGTTTTTAATAGCTGAGTAGTACTCCATTGTGTAAATGTCATTTTCTGTATCCAATATTTCTCACACCAGTCAGAATGGCTAAGATCCAAAACTCAGGTGACAGCAGATGATGGTGAGGATGTGGAGAAAGAGGAACATTCCTTCATTGTTGGTAGGATCATACAACCAGTCTGGAAATCAGTCTGGTGATTCCTCAGAAAATTGACATATTTCCTGAAGACCCAGCTATACCACTCCTGGCATATATCCAAAAGATGGTCCAACATGTAACAAGGACACATGCTCCACCATGTTCATTGCAGCCTTATTTATGATAGCCAGAAGCTGAAAAGAATCCAGATGTTCTTTGATATTTTTTTGTGACATATTTTGACCAAAAGTGTTCCTTAATGTTCTCTCTAACTCTTTGTAGGTACATTCCCCTCCTCACTTTATGTCCTCTTTCTGTTTTCAGTATCTCTTTGAATCCAATTCCTGCAACCATTTACTCATGGCTATGGGGGCATCCATTAGAGTTTGGTCAACCTACTATGGACCACACCCTTAAAGAAAACTGATCGTTCTCCCACTAGAAACTACTCACTATGAATTCCTGCTAAGTTACAGGTTGGGACTTCTGAGATTCTTTCTGCTCCAAGCTAGAATGTAGACTTTCTTGGGGATATTCAGGTCTTGTGAAGGCATCTACAACGCTGATGAGTCAATGAGTATAGCAACCCTTTCATATCAGGTTCTCTTATACATCTGGTTCTTATTTTAGTCTGGTTCTCTTAGAACTCTGGCTCTTAAAATCTTTCTGATCCCTCTTCCTCATAGATCTCTGAGTCTTGATGGTAGGGGTTAATATAGATGCCCCATTTGTGGCTGAGCACTCGACTGATTTTTTTTTTTTCTCTATGCTTTGACCAGTTATGAGTTTCAGTGCTGACCACCACGGTATGCTTGACAAAGAAAGTTCTCTAAGTCTGAAAGCTACTCTAATCTGTGGATGTAGAGATATCAGTTTAGGTGGTAGTTAGATACTTCGTCTTTCTAGAAGGTATAGGTTGTAGAATAAAAACTCTTGGATACTCCCACTATAGTACAGGATATTGACATTGCTTTTGGTTTCATTAAAAATAACAGGATTCTATTGGTGAAGATGTTTTGGTCACAGGACACACAGAAAACAAGTTGCTACTTAAAAGAAGCTTACTGTCCCTGCCTAGCTTTAATAGTACCAAAATGTGTTTTGTAGGCTGCTGGCATATGTGCGCGTGTGTGTATGTTTGTGTCTTGGGTGTAGGGGGGCATTAGTAATTTGATTATCTAGCTGTGAATCCTGTGCAGTACCGTAATGACTGGCATGCCAAGGTATGTCCATATGTGCAATAGCTGCAGGTCATAATGAAGTAGCCAAATACTTTCTAGTTTGATTAAAGGCTTGCTTCATGGAGGAAACACATGCCCAGTGCTATAAACAGATCCCAATAATCTGTAGTTGGGGCACTCACAGGTCCCATGAGTACATAGTTGGCAGTTTTATATTTCAAAGTGTTCCAATTTTGCCTTCATTTAAAATATCAGACTGTTGTTTTTCTTCAAAACATGTAAGACTTTCACAAAGCAATATGTGCTGTTGAGTAAACACATAAAAAAATGTAGTCATGGAGGGAGTATAGAGAAAGGAACTGTCTGAAAGGAAACAGGGTGGGGACAGCAAATGGGATGTAAACTGAATAAATAAAAAAATAAAAAACATAGTCAAATCTAATGAGTAATACTGTAGCCATGCTTCATTTACCAACTTAATGATGCATATGAACATGCACATTCTTGTTTCTTTACTATACTTTTAGTGTAGTTTCAAAAGTATATTAAAATACCATTTGTAGATAGTTGACTAGACTTCTATTTTTTTCTTTTATTATATTTTCTGACATTTAAGAGTACCATACATTCATTTTTGGTATATGTGCTATTCTTTTACAGTTATCTTAGAACATTTCCTTGCAAATGTCTTAGTCAATAATAGAATCATAAAGCAATCTGAATCTTTTTACTTTTGATTTCTCTATAATATAGTAAATAAATCATATATTTATACACTAATAAAATCATTTGTCTCTTGTGACCAATGTTAAGTATAAGTAACCTTTTCTTAATACTTTTGTAGTGCCACAAATAATAGTGATTACTTAGGGGCCATTCTATGCAGTGTTTACATGTCTTCCCTCCTATTTTTGTAAGCTCTTGCTTATCTACACTACAGAAACAGTGAAAAAAAAAAACCCCATATTATGAAAAAGCACACCATCTGTGGCTTGATAAGTGGAGGCTGGGGGACTGTTTTAAGCTTACCCAGGAAGTTCATCAAGGCAAATTTCCTGCCACCATGAGCTGGAGAAATGTTTTCTAAGAATCTCTGCTCATTTCTTACCCAGGAAGTTCATCAAGGCAAATTTCCTGCCACCATGAGCTGGAGAAATGTTTTCTAAGAATCTCTGCTCATTTGAATGCCAGCTTCTATAGTCACTATGACTCAGAATGAGGGCTTCCTAAAAAAAACCTACAACTGCCCTGAAGTTCAACTCCCTTCTACGGATCTAGCAGTCACAGTACAATCGTTCATGCATTTCACATTCCAAAGAAAGCATCATGACACTTTCTCACTCTGATTTCCAATTTCCTTTTCATTTGAACGCTGGTGGTCTCTCTATTCCCAATAATTCATTGTTTTATGGTTTTATTGGTGTGAAATGACAACATGACCAAGGCAACTCTTATAAGGACAACATTTAATTGGGGCTGGCTTACAGGTTCAGAGGTTCAGTCCATTATCATAAAGGTGGGAACATGACAGCATCCAGGCAGGCATGGTGCAGGAGGGGCTGAGAGTTCTACATCTTCATATGAAGGCTGCTAGTCAAAGACTAACTTCCAGGAAGCTAGGATGAGGGTCTTAAAGCCCACACCCACAGTGACATACCTACTCCAACAGGGTCACACCTTCCAATAGTGCCACTCCCCATGCTGAGCATATGCAAACCATTGCGTACACTTACAAAACTATCCTATATTCCACTAGCCATTTTAAATGCAAAATGACACTTTTCCCAGATCATCATTCCTGTCATGATGTTTATTCATTTGAAACAATAATAACTCTTATTTCAATTTCATGGGGAAAATTTCAGGATGTACAGAATCACAAAATTGCTACAAAAAGTTTGCATGTAAATTATTTCTACAACCAATAATCCATGTATTTCACAACATGAATCTAAACATAAGTAGAAATTTGAAATGTAGACTTACAGTTGATGTTTAAAGTGTATATATTAATTACATTAGTATATCCAAGAGTTACCTGGTATATTAGTAACAATATGGTGATATTCTCAGGACAGTAACAATTAAAATATAATAAAAATGCTACATATATTTGAATAATTATGAATCTATAACACCATAAAAACTTTGTATTTTTCAATTGGTAGATTAAAACCTGACTAGAAATCTTTATAACATGAAATGCATAGAGGTAAAAAACAGTACAATGGATGCACATTGATGTTTATTTGAAATATATATTTAATATTCAAAATTGGAAACATTATCTACAAATTTAAGTTAATAAAATTATGGATGCAAGTTCATTTTCCTGCAGACAAGTTCATGATGATGACATGTAAACTGTGCAGACAAGTTTCTGTGCTTTACACAATGTTCTACAAAGCCCATTTCTATGGACTGCGGGTTTATGATTACCTAACATTTTTATTCTGGGGTATTGTGATGTGTTTTCTATATTTCTTTAAACAAACATATTATTTTTAAATGGTAAGAAAAAACAGTAACTTATATAACAATGTCTTTATTTGGATTTTTTCTTATTTGTAGACAATTTAGCTTTTATATATTCTAGAAATAACTTTATTGCTGCCACGCTCATATTTCTCAACTCTCACAGGCATAATATTGTAAAATAATATTCTCACTGAGAGTCATTTATATTTTATTTATATGAGACATATGAGCTAAATAATCTCAATTCTTTTTAAAAATTTAAAAGTATATGAAGCAGATTCATAATTCCTTAGACTTATTTATTTAATTTTTTATTCTATAATTTAATTTTTCTTGAATTTTGCATATAATTTGAGTATGGAAATATTTAACTATTTACCTACTACTTAACTAGATGTTCCTATCAAAATGCATCCTATTTAAATAAAAGTATAAACAATTTTAGTAGATAGTAATAATATTTATTTTAACCAGGTAATAAGATATGGGATTGTAATCTTAGGTTGTCACTTATAGAAATAAAAAAGCAAAAAAAAAAAAAAATATTCAAAGAACATTGTATTCTGTTAACTGAAATTGTATAATGCCGGTTGACATTTTTTGCTTATTAAAACACACTGTGTTCAACATGTTACAAGTCTCTTGAAAAATGCTTTTGTAGTTATCTTACTTAGATGAATAAGGGCACTAAAGAGGATGCTGTAACTAGGAAAGAGAGTGGAATACCGCTATCTCTATCTCTACTACTCTTCACAATGTCTATTTCTTATGGATAATAACCATGCTAAAGTCCTTTTGTGCATCTAAACAAAAATGTATTTACCATGTCTCCTCTGAGCTGAGGTTTAAATAAAATGATGTAAATGAAAAAAATACTATTTCTTTTTGTTTCTTATACTACAAATATGAAACCCTGGACATGTAATCCCTAGGAAAAATAATATTTCACTGTCATATAAATTTCTTTGATCTATAGCCTCTCAGTTCTGCCAGTGGACAGAAGCTGCTGAACCCTGTGGTTGAAGTAGGTCAAAGCTGGAAGAAGCTGAGGAGGAGGTAACCCTGTAGGAGGACCAGTAGTTTCAATTAACCTGGACCTCCAAGATCTCTCAAACACTGGACCACCAGCCAGGCAGCATACACCAGGCTGGGTCTGCACTCAGCCAGAGAGGATGCACCTAACCCTCAAGAAAGTGGAGGTCCCAGGAAGTGGAAAGGTCAGATGAGGTGAGGCTTGGAGGTTGGGGACATTCTAGTGGAAATGGGGGGAGGAAGTATGGGATGTGTAACAGCCAAAGGGTGGACTAGGAGGGGGATAAAATCTGAATTGTAGAAAAATATTAAATAAAAAAAAGGAGGGGGGGAAATTCTGTGAAAAACCATGGGGGCTATGACCAGAATTATTTTAGACTATACAAAACTCTGTGCTACTAAGGTAGGTACATAATAATATAGAAATTACTACTATAGTTCCTATGTGTGTTCTGCAAGAGTTTTTAAGCATACTGTTGGTCATCACATGTTTATTTATTTATGTATTTTACAATGTTGGTGCAAGTTTTGGAATGGTATGTGGCAACTTTCCATAGTAATTTAAGTATTTGTATGGTTCAAGTGTATATACTTTGAAATATTTTCTTTTGTTATTTGTTGGATCTCTGTGTCTGAGCAGAATGTGGAGAGGTGATGTTTAGGGGTTAATAACAGCGTTCTGTATTGTGTACATTCCTACATCATAATAATGTACTTAACTTCATCAACAAGTTTGACATATCATATATCAAAGGGTCATGTCTATTAAGAGGAAGGGAAGTCATGTGTGATCTAGTGGTTTTATTGAAAGCAAACTTTACCCACATATGACCTTTAATAAATAATGTCTTGCAAAGTTTTCCAACAGCAGAGACATCTTGTAATTTATTATGTTGTGAATAAATTCACTTCCTGTTATTTAACAAGAATACTTAACTTGTCATGACATAAGATTTACTTTCTGAGATGAAATAAGGCATATCATAACAAGGAATAAATCATATTATATATAATTTTTATGATTATATATAAATTATATAAAGCTGTGTAAATAGTTATACTAAGAAATGTGGCAAAATAAATTGCCTATATCAAATATAGTAGTGTAGAACAGTCAAGGATAAGATTATAAATATGAAATAGCATCTACATTGATGTTTCTTTATAAATATTAAAAACTAAGCCTTTTATATAATTTGTGTACAAGGAAATGTTTTATTTTTAATGACTTGAGTGAACTGAGGTGTATTCCGTTAGGAGATTATCTTTTGGAAAAATCTTTCATGGACCAAGGAACAGCTAGCTACCACCAACAAATCATGACTAGACTGATGAATTATATATATGAAAAACATGTATTTCTCATCACAGTGGAAACTTTAAGGGCTTCCAAATTAGTAAAAATACCTTACTACAGTGAAGGTAATAGAAATTGGAAATGTCCATCCTTGATGAGGTACTGGGCCAAGTTCAAATTTCTGGTTGCAGGAAGAGTTCAGTTAGAGTTGGTCCCTTCTTGTGGATATGCATGCCAATAGGGATAGCACAGTGGAGGCTTTGCTACCCTGAGTTTTCTCATTGGCGCTGTGCAGGTACATCTCATACTTACATTGTAGAGAAATCCAATAGTCTCACCTCTCAAGTTTGGTTTGTATTTCATATGGTTATATGTTTGTTTTAGGAAATAAAGAATAGAAAAGCATATTTACTTTGACCACCTCTGCCTGAGTATATAATATTTTGGAGGATGAGATGCTATTAATATTTTGTTTTATGTTACATTCTGTTTGCACAATAGATTTCTCTTTCTGAAAGAAAAATTTCCATATTTAGTTTTATAAATGAAGAAACTGGGAGTGTGCCCATGATATCTTTCTCAGTGTTGGCTGATTAGAAATATGAATGATTTTTGTAATTTTATTTTGTACTCTCTTCTATTATTGAAACTTTTGACTGTTTTATAAAATTTTGGGGGGTGGAGTTGGGCTATCTTATGTATAATACGATATAATCTTCAAATACGGATAATTTTACTTATTTTCCTATTAGTATCCTATTTAACCTCCTTCTTTTGTCTCATTGTTCCAGTAAGTAATAAAAGCACTTATTGAAAAAGATTGGAGATGGTGGACAGCCCTGTTTATTCTTGATTTCAATGAGATTTCTTTGAATACTTTTCCATATAGGATAATTCATCTCTGCCTTCATTATGCGGAGTATGCTGACTCTATTCCTACACTGTCTACATGTTTTATCATGAAAGAATGTTGGATTTTGTTAGAGGCATTTTCTTCATCTACAGAGCTGGTTGTGTGATTTTTATTTATTTATGTAGTGATTGAAATTTCATCTTAAAAATTATTTGAAAGACACAAATCAATAATATTATTGAAGAGAGACAAAAATGAATGTTAAGAAGGGGAAATCAAGACAGTGACTATTGAACAAACTTTTGAGGGTCTTTCTGTGTATAACAGTGGAATGATACAGTGGCTGGTAATGAGAAAAGGAGAGAAACTTTTATATTTATGTTTTCTTGCATCATTGCATCAAGTTGATACATGGAAATGAGAGTACTTTTTCATTGTGGGTGAGAAAGAACAAATTACATTGCATTGAGTTAGCAGTGAACAAGATACAGGTCAGTACATTGAGAGTTTACATGGAAATATATTCTCCTGGCTTTAATGTTTTAATGAAGCAGAAGGCAAAGTTTTCACTTAGACAGAATATTATGAAAGAGATGATTAAGGTTAGAAGAACTAGCTGAGGTATAAAATAGTTCACCAGAAAGGAAGGGTGATTGAAATAGAAAGTCTATTATATTTGCATGCAAGCAAGCATGACAGGACAAGTTGAAATGAATTCTAATGAAAAGTAAAATCAGAGATAATCTTATGTTTTCCTCAGTGGTCATGTACTTGAAAGGTACAGAGGCAAACTGGCCGTAAATTGGGATTCACATGAATTATGTTTTTATTTAGTTGGATATGACAGGCTGAGAAAAGTAAAGAAATTAATGATGCCTACAAGGCAGTAGTTATAATTTTGTGCAGATTAGAAGACAAGAGGGGCATTCTGTGGGTGAGAGACAATGAAAAGATCAGAGAAGACATGGGTCGGCAGCTCCAGCTTGGGATCTGATGGAGGGGATAGAATATTATAGAAATGACCCAGAAAGTGAAGAGAACTCATCAGTGAGAGATATGCTTACAATTAATCTGAAAAAAGTTACATACACTGGGAATAACAAGTTTTAGAGGAAGATTATAGAAGTGAGTTTCTGCTTTTAGGCAACTATATATATATATTACAGGCACAGGACAATTCAAGAAATCATAACTTATGCTGATTGAAGAATCATTTCAGTATATATTTAAATTAAGGTGCTTAGAAAAAAACCAGGAAACAATCAAATCTCAGAAAAGTAAGTGACTTTAAAGTGCATGAACAGAAGGAAGAGATAGCATGGAAAACAGAGGCTATTGAGACAAAGGACAGTGATGGAACTTTTGAAGTTGAGGCAGATAGGCAGACAACCATCTGTACTTGCCAGCAGTGGTATGATTACTTATTAACACACTTGATGGTATAAAGGGCACATCCAAGGAGCTCTATGAGTTAAAAGGGAAAGAATTACAGTTGACACATGCCTTTGATCCCAGCACTCAGGAGTCAGAGGCAGACAGATCCATAAGTTCAAGGTCAACCTGGTCTACAAAGTGAGTTCCAAGACAGCCATGGCTGTTATAAAGAGAAACTGTGTCTAACTAACTAACTAACTAACTAACTAACTAACTAACTAATTAAGTAACTATTGAATAAAAGAATTGTGATGGGGAGAACTGTCCACAAAAAAATCAGATTTCTATTAGATTAAGAAATTCAAAGTTGGAACTTGAGAGACAGCCTAATAGTTAAAAACACTTCTTGCTCTTGGAGAGGACTGGTATTTGGTGCCCAGAACCCATGATGGGAAGCTACAAATCATGTAATTCTAGCTCCAGGGCATTTGATATTTGATGCCCTCTTCTGGGCTCCATATTACTTGAATGTCCATGTAAATCCTAACACTAAACACACACACACACACACACACACACACACACACACACACACACACACACACTAAAATAATAGTAAATTTTTATGATTTTGTAATTACAATATGACTACATCATCACCCCCTTTCCTCCCTAGAAACTCTATTAAGCACCCTTCATTCTCTCTCAAATTCATGGCCTATTTGTCCTTAATTATTGTTACTCTTTTTTTCAATTAGAAAATTAAATCAATATATTACAAAGAGATTCAGGTACTGGAGTTCATTTGACAATGGACTGTTAACTTCATTGTACATTCATTGTAAGTTTCTATAAATTGGAAGCAGGTGAAAAATGAGGATAAAACTACCCACATGAGATAATTTTGATCACTCCGTATTTATTAACTCATAGTTTTAAATGCAGAACTTCAAACTCATAGTATCATAGGGTCATTCCTTCATTGATGACTCCAGAGAAAGATCATTCTCTGCATTTTCAAAATACTGTTCTAAATAGACAGCAGACAAACTTTTAACTTCTATGTTTATTGAAGCACTGTTCTAGTCTCAGGATTTTCTTCATATCAGCTTTCTTCTTTGTATGCGTCCAATTTTCTCCTTTTATTAGGATACCAGTCAGTAGAGTAATTTCCATTCTAATGGATTAAATTTGACTATAGCTTTTTTCTAAATGATGTTACATTCTGCAGTACTGAAGGTTAAGATATACACACACAAATACATACACACACACCTTGTATGTATATATATATATATATATATATATATATATATATACACACACACACACACACACACACACACACACACACCATAGATCAATGCAATATATATCAATGACATAAGGAAGAGGAAAAATGAGATTAGTGGTAGAGTAGTTCAGATAAGAGACCACAGTAGTTCATTGGAGATCTGTATTTTTTCTACTCTCTTATTAGATTAAAGGGAATTTGGAGAAACAATTCTCATTTTTAATTCACCTGTTCATTTTGCACATGACCTAAGTACATGACCCTGAGTTACAGCTAGCTGATTATTTCACAGTAATTTAAACAATATATAAGGACGTTTGGTATGATTTTTTTTGTTTGAGGCAAGGTTTCACGTAGCTCACACTGGCACTGAGCTCATTATATAGTTGAGGATAACCTTGAAGTACTGATTTTTCTTTTATCTTCCAAGTGCTTGGCTAACAGGTGCAGGTAGCAATACCAGCCTAGAGATACTCTTTTTTTTTTTTTAAAGTTATGCAAAGCAACACAGATTGATTTTACCAGCTCTCCAAATTTTCTTCCACTAAGCTTTCAAATTGAGTTTGACATATCAAATAATTCACTAACAGATTAAAAACAGTCTTTTTTCCATTAGTCTCATTAGTTTCACTCTTTATCTAACTCCAAGTAATGGCTTCTTGAACTCTGTGTGCGTAATTGAAGCTCATTAATGAGCAACCAGTTTCTGTAGTAGAGAAAACAAAGGATTTTGAAATTGCGGCATGCAATTTTCACTTCTGGATTCACTTTCAAATTCTGGGTATCAGGAATCTGAGCTGCAAACTGCTCTTCTGAAAGACAGTGTTAAATCTGTAATGGGAATACCTTCCTATAGGGTTTCTCTTTTTTCCCTTTGTTTTACTTTTATTTTATTAAAAATAGATTTTTATACAATATATTTATGATTATATTTTCCCCTCCCTAACTTCTCTGAGATCCTTCTGACTTCCCCTTCCACCTGCGTCCACACCCTTTCTGTCTTTCCTTAGAAAAAAATAGGTATATAAGAAATAATAAAATATAACAAAGACAAACAAATGCAAATAGGACAAGACAAATGGAAGAAAAAGAACATAAGAACAAGCATTAGAAACACATAGATACACACACACACATATACATACACACAGAGAGAGGGAGAGAGAGAGAGAGAGAGAGAGAGAGAGAGAGAGAGAGAGAGAGAGAAAGAGAGAGAGAGATGCACACACAGGAATCCCCCAAAACCATAAAACCAGACATCACAAATTGTAGTGAGATTTTGGGAATTTTGACTTCACTAGAAGAACACAAGAATATCTTACAAGAATATCTTAGGAATATGGTCTTGTTTTAATCACAGGTGTGGGGATATGGGGCTACTTCAGATTGTCCTCAGAAGCTGACAATGATTTGCCTTGTTCTCTGGCAGGGGGCATGATTTTGCCAGTTACAGATAGTTTCTGTTATTGAGTGACTTTTGGAATTCTGGGGACTTTTCATAGAGTATATAAATACTAGGGCCCTGAGAGGTGAGGTGAGGTATTAGTTCATTGTTGGTGGTGTGTGGTTGATTGCTCTTGGTCAGAGTTTGTTCAGTAATCATTGTACAGCCAAGATCAAACTCATCCTAGGAGCTGGACTCCCTAGTCAGGAGGAAGTAGTCTAATAATAATCTTCAACTCTTGACTACATTCTGGGATCTCTTTGCTTCCTTCTTTTGTTTCTTCTCTCACTTATATTGTATTAGGGTGGAAGAAAGAAGGAATGTATATTTGTTGGCCATCTACTGCTAGGCATGGGACTTACCTTTAAGAGTGCTTTGTATTCCCAGTGGGACTCCTCTGGGTAAAACTAATTTTTCATTTGCAAGTGGTTGTCAATTGGAGACAGTTTTTGGGTTAGAAGTTTGCATTCATTTTATCTCTCAATGCTAGGACCCCATCTGTCCCAGACTTATGCAGGGCCCTGTGCATGATGTCACACTTCACTGTGTTTAGAATTCCTTTGGTTCTTGGTGATGTCCATCCCCTCTGGCTCTTAATTTTTCTGTCTTCTCTACCACAGAGGTTTCTTGATTCTTGAAAAGAGGAAATTGGTAGAGACATCCCATTTAGAATAGAGTACCACAAGGTCTCTTACTCTCTGCACATTGTTTAGCTGTGAACCTCTGTATTTATTGCCATCTAATATAGGAGAAAGCTTCTTGGATTATGGCCAAGCAAGAGATTGATCTATTAGTACAATGGACTGTCATTAGGAGTAATTTTATTGCTATGTTCCTTTAGCCTAACAAATGTATTTATTTTCCTCTAAGTTCTTGGCCTATCTAATCTCTGGTTCTTGGCCACCAAGTAGTATCAGACATCTAGTCCATTCCAAGGGGTGGGCCTTAAGTAAAATCATACATTGGTTAATTACTCCCATAAGCTTTGTGCCACTATTTCGCTAGCACATCTTGCATACAGATCACTGAGATCAAAGAGCTTGTAGTAGTTTTAACTGTTCTTCCCTATATTTTCTCCTTTTTTTTTCTCCTTTATTCCTTCTCTCCATGTGATTCTCTAAGTACCAGACTCTCTTCCCTAATTTATCCTTAACCATCCTATTTTCTTTTCTTAGGGAGATTCATTCCATAATGCCCTGTTTTAACCCTATACCCAACCTCCATGATTGTATGGACTGTAGTTTGCTTACTGAAGACTTAACAGCTACCATATATAAGTGAAAGCATGGTATCATATATAGCTTTTTTTAAAATTTCACTTTATGTACACACTAAGGCATATTCCAGGTTGAGAATTGATCCTGATAAAATAAGTAGATTAGAGGCATCTCCAAAACTGACTTATGGATCTTCACTGGAGGTGAATTCTTTCCAAGCAAACGTGGATAGGATTTACAAATGAATAGAGTACTGTTTCCTCAGTGATTTTTGTATGAATCTGTATATTAAGAATCCCTAAAGGTGACAAAGGGGCTAAGCTTGCAAACTGAAGTATTAAGCAAGCATCGCAGTAGAAACACTAGTTCACAAGTCTAGTTTCAGATCCTCTTGACATGTGAACTGCATCTTACTTCTGTGTAACCTGGTAAAGAATACAGAGAAAGAGAAACATTATTCCAAAGAGGAGGAGAGCAAGAGTATCAGAAAATTCTATCCTGGGAAGCCTGAAAAGTGCAAATAAGAGGGTAGGGGATAAATAGTAAAGAAAAGCCAAACCAAATAAGGCTCCAGCCATATGGCTTCTTTGGTTGAGGTATGTGGAAGCGAAGGGCAGAAGATAACTCCCAAATTTCAGCCAGGTGACTGCATGAAGTGGGAGTGGCAGTTACTGAGAAAATCTCATATTCCTAACTAGCCTCAAAAGCACTTGTAAGTTTTGATGAGACAGCAGTTCATCAGTGAGTAGGCCAACAGTGGATAAGGAGAAAGGCCACAGATGCTGTCTAATATGAGAAGTCAGAGGAACCCTTATTCACAGTTGAGGATCTCTGTAATAGTTGCTATCTGTTACAAAAAATAAAAAAATGAAGCCTGTTCGATTAAAGTTTAGATCTACACTTATCTGTGGGAATAAAGATAAGTGTTTAGAATATAACAATAAATTATATTGGTTTTGGAGAATGACGATAGTCAGAAACATTTTATAATTATCAATCATTTATATATAGTTGCTATTAAATACTAATAATTTGTTCTCAGTTTTTGGAGTAGTTTTTGCTTCTGTATTCTGAAGTCATAGATTTGGATTACACACTAGTCTAAGCTTTCTTGAGGCTTCTTTAATTTTGCAAACATTTTGTCTCTGTATGTATTAAAGTATATAATCATAACTCTAAAATTTTTACATGTTCATGCTGCTTAATTTATACTTGATGCAATGAACATAAATTTATTTCTTTCTCTCTCACTTTTCATTTTAGTCCTTTAGGAAATTACATTTTATTTTATGAATTGAGGAACATAGTATCAATAAACATAGATTTCCAGTAGATAATCAATTGTTCCTATTGATTACTCAGTACCTCATATTTTTACTAAGGACTGAAGCACTGAACCATGCATGGTAAACTTTATCACATTTGCATGACCTATTTCTAAACATTCAATCCTACTTTATTTTCATTTTTTGTGCCATCTTTTTTTAAAGATCTATTTATTATTATAAATGAGTACAGACAAGAGGGTATCAGATTTCATTATTGGTGGTAGTGAGCCACCATGTGGTTGTTGGGATTTGAACTCACGACCTTCAGAAGAGCAGTAGGTGCTCTTACCTGCTGAGCCATCTCACCAGCCCTTTTGTGGCATCTTAAATTACTTATTTACTTCACTTTTGTGTGATATTTTCTCATCAGTGAGGCATTTTCTTATTTTTCTTTTTAATATTTTGTTTTGAACTACTTACAAAGTCAGTAGTCAGGTTCCAAATTCCTTAGAATTTGGTCATGTTTTAGTGCACTTGGACAAATATGCAGGAATCTGGAATTGCTTATCAAATATCAATATGGAAAATTAAAAGTAAATATTGTTTGGATTTTCAGTAAATGCACAAAATTTATAAGACAAAATTATGCTTTTTACAAATATACATTTTACTCATAATTTTAAGTTTTTTCTATTAATTGAAAATAAATGTAATGTTTTTTTAACTATGATTAACATAGTTATAGATATCTCACAGTCACACTTCATTTGTGTTTTCTAAATCTTCATTGTGTGTGTGTGTGTGTGTGTGTGTGTGTGTGTGTGTGTGTGAATATTATGTATGTGTGAATGTGTGGCCAAGACATGCACTCTACTCCCCAGCCTGAAACTTTCACCTTAGTGCTGGTTAATTGTGAATTGTTTGTTCTGAATTTAAAGTAAGATATTTATTGCAGCAAATAAAGGTAGCATTTCCTTGTATATGTCCTTTCTCATCTTTTTGATTAATTGAATTGTACTTATTCTCTCCTATATTGCACCCAAACTGTAGTTTCCCTCCTTCCTCTCCCTCCAGCAACTCCCCCAACCCGTGCAACTTCTACAACTACACCCAAATGTAGCATAACATGTTACAATAAAATTGGCACATACCCTCATATCAAGGGTGGACAAGGCAACCAAGCAGAAGGAAAAATATCCCAGGAACAGTTAAATGAGTCAGAGACAAACACTACCTACCCACTGTCAGGAGTTCCACAAGAATACTAGACCATTTGTGCTTCAATCTCTATCAGACCCTCTAAGCCCTGATTGGCCAACCCTTTTATAATTCTTTGTCTCCTGCTCGCTCTGGGTTCCCTGAGCTCTGCCTCTTGTTTGGCTATGGGTTTTGACATCTGCTATGAGTTGTTTGATTAAGCCTCTCTGATGAATCTTGGGCTAGGCTCCAGTCTATGAGTATAGAAGAATATCACTAAGAATTCTTACATGATTTTTTTTTTTACCAGTTGTGTTTGGTTCTGTTGTTCTAGGTCTCTGGGCTATCCAGCCTCTGGTTCCTGGCAATCTAGGCAGTGTCATTCATGGGCTTCCTCTTGTAGCATGGGCCTCATATTTGATTAGTCATTGGTTGTTCACTATCACAAGTTCTGCTCCAACATTACATCAGCACATCTTACAGGCAGGACAAATTGTGGGTTGAGAGGTTTTGTGGATAAGTTGATGTCTCAGTCCCACCACTGGGAGTCTTGGCTGGTTGCAGAAGCTGTCCAGTTTAGGCTCCTTATTCTCCCATTCCTAAGAGCTTTCACAAGGGTCACCCTAGTGAATTCTAGGAGGTTTCCACATTGTCCCAAAATTGCTTCTCCAATCTAGTCATCTATCAAGTATCCTCTCATTCCATGCTCCCCACGTACACACACTTGACCCCTTCTGTGCCCATCTCTACCTGTCTCTACCCAGGGGAAATAGAATGTATCCTCCATGGAGCTTTCCTTTTTACTTAGTCTCTCTGGGTCTGTGGATTGTAGCGTGACTATCTTTTATTTACAGGTAATACTCAGTTATAAGTGAGTACATACCACATTTGTCTTTCTGTGTCTGGCTACCTCACTCTGGAAGATTTTTTTTCCTAGTTCTATAATTTGCTTGCAAATTTTATGATGACATTAAAAAAAAAAACAGCTGAGTAATACTCCACTCTGTAAATGTTCCACATTTTTTGTATTTATTCTTAGGTTGAAGGACATCTAGGTTGTTTCCAGTTTCTCATTATTAACAATTAAGTTGCTTTGAACATAGTTCAGTAAGTGTTTTTGTGGTAGGATGGAGTTTCCTTAGGGTATATGCCCAGGAGTGGAAGATAATTTGAATGATTAACCTTGAACACATTGGCACAAGTGATAACTTCCTAAACAGAACATAAATTGTGCAGGCACTAGCAATTAATAAACGGGGCCTCATGAAACTGAGTAGTTTATGTAAGGCAAAGGATACTGACAACAGGGCAAAATGGCAAACTATAGAATGGGAAAAGATTTTTACCAACTTCCCATGTGATAAATGACTAATATCCAAAATATATAAAGCACAGAGAATTAGACATCAACAAACCAAATAATCCAGTTAAAAATGGGGTTATTTTAGTTAGGGTTTTATTGCTTTTAAGAGGCACCCTGACCAAGGCAACTCATATGAAGGCCAAGATTTAATTAGGGCTGATTTACAGTTTCTAAGTTTTCATGATGGAAAGCGTGGCAGCCCACAGAAAGACTTGGTGCTGGAGGAGCCAAAAGTTCTACATCTTAAGGCAGCAAAGGGGACTGGAATTCCTCACTGGGTGGTGTTTGAGCACAGGAGACCTCAAAGCCTGCTCCCATAGTGACTCACTTCCATCACCAATATTATATCTACACCAACAAGGTCCTAATAATGCCACTCCCAAGTATTAAAACACATGAATGCATGAGGGCCAAACCTATTCAAATCTCCACAGGGGTAGAGATCTAAACAGGTAATTCTCAACAGAAGAATTTCAAATGGTTGAGAAACACTCAACATCCTTAGCCATCTGGGAAATGCAAATTAAAGCCACTTTGAGATTCCATCTTACATCTGTTAAAATGGCTAAGATCAAAAACACAGGTCATGCTGGCAAGGATGTGGAGCAAAGGGACACACCTCCATTTCTAGTGGATGAGCAAACTGGTCCAGGCACTATTTTAAAAGTTACATTGAAATCTCCATAAGACATACCCTCTTTTCAAATAAAATAGTTGTGTATGTGTGTGTGTGTGTGTGTGTGTGTGTGTGTGTGTGTGTGTGTGATATTTTCATTATAATCCCCTAAATGGCAGCTCACACTTACCTCTCTTCAGTCTACATATCTAGAAGTGTAAGGGGTACTTATGCTGTGACTCAATCATCTCTTCTCAAGTTACCGGACTTTATCCCTAGCACCTTCTCCCTTCCACACAGGCACTGAAAAGTACATTGGTGTCACCTGCATGAGATGTCTCAGTACACTTCATTGGTTGGCCTTGGAAGCTGGTGATCCAGGGCAGACAGGAGCCGCTGGGACAAGCTCTTTGATTCCAGTGAGGACCATACAAGGTAAGATAGGAGTCATTGTTATTGTCTGTGGCCCCAGTGCTTAACTTTGTACAGTATCATCAATAAGAAAATAAAGATCTTTTATTCCCCCTGTAAGTGAGATTCAAGCTTGAGCCTTTCATCTTATTTAGTTTCTTTAGGTTTTTGGAATAAAACTTAGTACCTGTATTTTATAGCTGTTATGCTTGCAGCTGTTGTACTCTGAGAGACTCTATCCAGCAGATGACTCAGTCAGATGCAGACACCCACAGCCAAACAGTAGATGGGGCTTGGGGACACTTAGCATAAAGGATTTCTGGCCCTGAAGAGGTTAGGAACACCACAGGAAGACCAACAGAGTCACCTAACCTGGACCACTGGGGCTCTCAGAGCCTGATCCACCAATCAAAGAACATGCACAGGTGGACCTAGGCTTCCCTGCACATATGTAGCAGATGTGAAGCTTGGTCTTCATGTGGGTCCTGAACAACTGGAGCATGGGTTATCCCAAAAACTGTTGCCTGTACTTGGGACATGTTCTTTTAGCTGAGTTGCCTTATCTGGCCTTAGTGAGAGAGGAAGTATCTAGCTCTGCAAAGACTTGAGGAGCCAGGGTTGGGGGATACATAGGGGACTTACCTGCTTAGAGGAAAAGTGGAGGGGGCATGGGGAAAAGATTCTGAGAGGGGGTATCCAGGAAGAAGGCAATGAGCAGGATGTAAAGTATGTAAATAAAATAAATTAAACTTAATTTTTTTCACAAAATAAAATTAATGTATTCTTGATGATCTTTTAAAATAACAAAGCACAGATGAAAAAGAAATAATATGAACTGACATTAAATCCTGCCTGGTCTGAGATTTCAAAAGCATGCAACTATCTTATACTGCTATCTTTTCAGAGGCTCTGACTAAACTTAATTTTTAAAATGTAAAAGAAAGATCTAAATGTTATGCACAAAGAATATGTAATAGGAATAGAAGCATATAAAAATGGATGTATGATAGTTTCATTTTTAATGAAAATATTATTTAGCACAAACCTCTAACATGAAATTTCTGGAATGTAGGGCTCATAGAATTTAGGGAAGAGAACCTTAATTAATCAATTATCTTTTGAAGCAGACCACATAAGGCAAAGTAGGAGTGGCTTTATACTCAATGTCCAGAGTGCTTAACAAACCATCCAGACATGTGTAAACCTTTGAGCCTTATTATTCTATTTACAGAATCAGAAAGATGGGACATCTACTAAGATGGATTTTACAAGGACTATATAAAGAGAATGGTCATGGCACCATTCTGAAATCATAAGTGCTTACGTCCTTTCCATGTCTGTGTCATTTCTGCTCACTCTAGGTCCTGTTGTGAGAAAGTGATATGTGTTTTCAGGGTAGCTGTTTATTTATTTCACAAATATACTTGAATTGCTACCCTTTCCTACAGACCCCAATGACCTTTTATCAGAGCATTTCAAATATCTGAAGCCAGTTATTGACCACTGGCTTTGAGACATGGTAATATCTGGGGGCACTGAGTGGTAGTATTCTCTTTAGGTTATGTGTATTGTAGACATTCATTAAAAATGAGTTTGGTATTGAGCCTGTCTTATCAACAGGTAAGGGTACAAAGAACATTTCTGAGTCATTAAGTGCTCAAGAATGTGCCTAGCATCATTACAAATATCAAGACATTTGCTAAAATGTCTGGCTTTGATTATTAAGAAAAATAAGGACAAGGCATCGTGTCTCTGAATAAAATCATCCTTTCTCAAGTAATGGAATATTCACAGGAATAAAAACATATATAATAATAAATGTTCACTAAGAGCTCACATCTAATAACTATGAGTTATGCACCACCACCAGGTCAGAAACATAGCCAAATGTGGAAATACTATTAACATTATAATATTAATATTATAAATATTGATAAATGCCTTGTAATAGACAAATATGGAAGCAACAGACACTGTTCATATCCTCTTTGTTCAACTGTGTATATTACTAATCTACCATTTGGGATTTTGTTCTTTTCCATAACTATATTATTCTATATTAACCCCAATTGGGGATCCATCCCCTACACAGCAACCAAACCCAGACACTATTGCTGATGCCAAGCAGTGTTTTCTAACAGGAGTCTGATATAGCTGTTTCCTGAGAGGCTCTGCCAAAGCCTGACCAATACAGAGGTGGATGCTCGCAGCCAACCATTTGACTGAGCAGGGGACCTCAATGGAGAAGTAAAGAAAAGGACTGAAGGAGCTGAAGGGGCTTACAGCACCATAGGAAGAGCATCAACCAACCAGACCCCACCACCCCACCCCACCGCACCCCACCACACCAGAGCTCCCAGGGACTAAATCTTCAACCAAAGTGTCCACATGGAGAGACTCATGGCTCCAGTCACATATATAGGAGAGGATGGCCTTATCTGGCATCAATGGGAGGGGAGGCCCCTGGTCTTACAAAAGCTCAATGCCCCAGTATTGGGGAGTGCTAGGGCAGTGAGGCAGGAGTGGGTAGGTGGGTGGGGGAGCAGTCTCATAGAAACAAGGGATGGAGGATGGGATAGAGGGTTTGTGAAGGAGGAGAAACAGGAAAAGGAGATAACATTTGAAATGTAAATAAATAAAATATCCAATAATAATAATAATAATAATAATAATAATAATAATAATAATAAACCATCCTGTTATAGTTGCCTTTAAGAGTTTACAAATAAACAATACAGAGTTTGGACTATAAGAGAAGATATAATATTAGCTAGAGTTCACCATGACATCTAAGGCATTGGTTCTTTCAGGGAGAGGAGCATCACCTATCTAGGCACCAATAGGGTTCTACTATGTGTGGATAAAAGAGTATGTGCAATGTGGTGTGGTCATAGTGTTACTGATCATCATTGTCAACATTCATCCTACCTAAATCAGAGCCAGCTATGGCTTTGATTGTCCTTGAACAACTCTTATGTTCTGAACTAACAGAGAACCTGGACAGAGAGACAATCTTTATTGTGCTGATAGTTGCCATGAGAGAGGTTGTGCAAGTCATGGTACAGCTTCAGGATTTGCTGCATTTTAACTGTGATAGGAACAGCCTTACTGTTGCCCTAGTGTGCCAAATCTGTCTACCACCAGCTTTTGTGCATTCCAAACGTATTTTGAATAATTTATGCTCTTTCTGAAGCCTGAGTTTATTTAGTTTGAAATGTTTCTCTTGCATGCTTCTAAGGACCTTGACTTACATAACAAATGTTGCCATAACACTATAACTTGTTGTAGTTCAAATAAAATATACAGTTATAACATTTCTATGACTTCTGTACAGTTTAATGTTAATAATTTCTGAAATGGGGACATTTACTCATCTCGTCCTGTCCTAACCAACTATTATAAAATTAAACTGAGAGTGAATGTGAAAGACTTTACCAACTTTAAAGCCATACACAAAGTATAAATGTTCTGTAGATACCCAAAGGAGAAATGTTCCTTGCTTGGAAAGCAGTACATAGTAAATTGAGTTGTGGTAAATGCCACATGTTTAAATTTTTCCAGAAATCATTAGAAGAAAACATATATAGTAAAAACACCTAGATATGCAATCTAATTAAAATTAGAAGTTAAAAATAATATGGAATAATTATGTTGTGGAGAAATAATAGAAGGTAATTTTAATTTTTTATTTTATTTTAATTTTTATTATTAGATATTTTCTTTATTTACATTTCAAATTTTATCCCCCTCCTCATTTCCCCTCTGAAACTCCCCTATCCCATCCCTCTCCCCCTGCTCACTAACCCACCCAATCCTGCTTCCCTGTCCTGACATTTCCCTAACTGGGACATCAAGTCTGCACAAGACTAAGGGCCTCTCCTTTCATTGATGTCCCACAAGACCATTCTCTGTTATATATGTTGCTGGAGCCTTGAATCCCTCCATGTGTACTCTTTGGTTGGTGGTTTAGTCCCTGGGAGCTCTGGGGATACTAGGTTGGTTCATATTATTGTTCCTCTTATGGGGCTGACAACCTTTTCAGCTCCTTGGGTCCTTTCTCTAGCTCCTCCATTGGGGACCCTGTGCTCAGTCCAATGGATGACTGTAAGCATCCACTTCTGTATTTGTCAGGCACTGGCAGAGCCTGTCGGGAGAGACCTGTATCAGGCTCCTGTCAGCAATCACTTCTTGGCATCCACTTGTCTGGGTTTGGTAACTGTATGGGATGGATCCCCAGGCGGGGAGTTATTATTTTTTTTTATAATTAATGATAATTATAGTAACTTTTTTGTTTTATCAAGAGTTACATTGAATATAGAGTTGCTCTCTCTATATATTTTTCTTTTTTTTGGTATGTGTATATATTTTTTTTATTAGATGTTTTCTTATTTACAATATCTCCTTTCCCAGGTTCCCCTCCAAAAAAAAAAAAAACCCAAAAAAGAAAACAATCCCCTGTTCCCTCCCCCCTCCCCCTGCTCACCATCCCACCCCCCTCCTGCTTACTGGCCCTAGCATTCCCCTACACTGGGGCATAGAACCTTCACAGGGCCAAGGTCCTCTCCTTCCATTGATGACTAGCTTGGCCATCCTCTGCTATGCGCATGTTGCTGGTGCCGAGTTCCCCCATGTGTACTCTTTGGTTGGAGTTTTAGTCTCTGGGAGCTCTGAGAGTACTAGTTACACACACACACACACACACACACACACACACACACACACACACACACACACAGTGTAGATAGGTAGTCAGACAGACAGACAGACAGACAGATTCCTATAGCTTAGGATCAGAGATCTTTTTAGATGAGGGGAGGATGAAAGATTGTAAGAATCAGAGGAACAGGGAGTTTGCTGTGAGATTTTTGTCTCCTAGAAGTGTCAGATGTTGTTTCCATAAAGTCTTACCAACATGGCTGCCTAAACATGAGCGGAGCAAGGACAATACCAATAGACACGCCAAAGATGGACAGGCCATCAAGGGATGCTGACAGTAGTGGAAATAGTCTTCCCCACAGAAGAGCACACAAATCAATTACTCAATACCAAATGATCAGTTCTGAATTCTCACATACAAATGACATTGTGCAGACTGAGCTGGTTATATTTAAGACTATCTACATACCTGAGATTGGTTTATGCAATGTTTAAATGTTTCCAAAACTCAAGAAAATTTAATCTCAATTCATGAAAGAAGAGGCCATGAATTCAAAGGGGAGCCAGGATTGATATAGGCAAGGTTTTGATGGGACAAAAGAAAGGAAAATATAATTAAAATTTCAAAAAGTAAAAGAAGTAATAGAAATATTTTGAAAAAAAAACAAAGCATATAATATAGTTCACAAGATGTTAATAAGGAAAATCTTCAAGTATAGATATTAAATTCATTTTTATAATTTAAATTCAAATCAAACCTACTTTAAAGCTTATCCAGCTACCTCATATATGTTACAGTAACATCTACAACTTACATTAAAACTTTGAACCTTATATTATGACCACTGCTTTAAAAAAAATATTCTCTTTCTGTTTTATATGCCATGCTAATTTGAATCTCTGATTTCATGGATTTTTCATAATGTTTTCTTTTGTTGCCTGAATTATTGTTGTTTTCTATTAAATCAGCCACATTTTTTTTCATTTTCAATGCTGTGTTTATGAGACTTCATTCATTTCACCAAATATTGTTTATTTTATCTAAAAGTGAGGTTACAATATGATTGTTATATTTTCTCCCATAGATTTCTGCTTTGAGCACACAGCTCTGTAATGGTAAATAGTTAAGCCACTTTGAGCTCTCAGTGGGTGGACTCATGGCTTTGCAACCTCCCAGAATTCACGAATGGAAGACACACAAAGGCAGCATTATTTTTAATATTCCTTAACTAGCTCAACAGCTGGGCTACTCCTGAACCTCCACGTGGCTAACACTCCCCTCCAATATTCCTAAGTTAATATTTGCTAAATCTGTATTTCATCTCTGCTATCCCAGACTCAATCTGGGGAGTGGCCCCTGAGATAACTTCCCTGACTCTTATATGTTGATGGGCTCTTAAGTCTGATTTTACTGCTTCCCTGTCATGGTGATTCTTCCCTTCTCCTGTCTTGTGTTTCTTTTCTGGAATCCTCAAAGTCCTTCCTCTCTCACTCTGTTCAGCCATTGGCCTTTGGCTCGTTATTGATCAGTCAAAAAACCAACTGCTGGCAGGGACCTGAAGCAGAGGTGTGAATTCCCATGTAAGCACAAATCAAAACATTAACATAGTTCTACTCCTTAATGATAGTTTCTCTCCAGTGAGTGGATTCAGTCTATTTACTGTTGTTGTTGTTGTTGTTGTTGTTGTTGTTTTGTTTTGTTTTATCTAGGTGAATCTAATACATTGACTTTATTTACTGTGCTCTGGCTCCTGGCATAACATATTTTCTTCCTTCCTTCCTTCCTCCCTCCCTTCCTCTCTCCCTCCCTCCCTCCCTTCCTCCCTTCTTTTCTCTCTCTCTCTCTCTCTCTCTCTCTCTCTCTCTCTCTCTCTCTCTCTCTCCCTCTCTTTCTAGCAGAAAATTAAACTAACCTGTTTATTCCGTATTTTGTTATAGATTTTGTTTGTTTGAAAAGTGGACAGTAAAATTAAAAGTTCACATATTAAACCCACACATCTACCCAAAAGTGGCTACTCCAACCAAGAGAATTCCTGAAAGTTAACTGTGATAGATTTTTCTTTACAAGTATGGCTACAACATTAGATCTCATTTCCCACAATATCTAGTACGCCTTTAGCTGTGCCTCCAGCAAACGAGGGTTCCATGATGCTTTCTTTTCTTGGGATCTAGTTTGTGTTTATGTTTATGTGTTTATGAGTTTGTGTTTATAGCAGCAATAACTTCATAGGGAAGTTCATATGAAAGTATAAAATTCATGCCTTTTTTTCCCTGTAGGCCCTCATTCTTGAAGTAGAGCAACTATGCTACGAGGATTTCAACCTGCGGGAGAAACAGGGTTCCGGTCAGCAAGACATAGGCAAAGAAAAAAATGATAGACACAAAACAAGGAAGTGCAGGATCTGAATGTATATTCTTAAAATTAAGCATCAGACCTTTATGGTCGTTACAAAAGAAAAAGAAAAATCAGGCAGCTCAGCAGTCAAGGTCAAGGTACATCTGAGGCCATCTGAAACATAATGGATGTAAAGCAGCAGCTGCCTCCTCTGGATGGGCACTGCACCCCCGGCTTCTAGAGCTCGGGCCAACCTGGGGCCCAATGTTGTTGGGGGGTACTGCTGGTGAGCCAGCCAGGAGGGTAGAGGTTTGAATACTCGCTGCTGCACTCTCTCTCACTTACACACCAGGCTCAAGGTCCAGCTCATCCTTAGTAAAGGCCCACTATACTAATTCTCTGGGCTAGCAGAGATATGCCCCAGAGGTCTCATTCTTCTAATCCCTGGGAGTGGTTTAGCTGCAATTCTAAAGTGGACTATCCTACTGAAATGAGGATTCTTTTTGTTTTTTTTTTCCTAGACAGGGTTTCTCTGTCCTGGAACTCACTTTGTAGACCAGGCTGGCCTTGAACTCAGAAATCCACCTACCCCTGCCTCCCAAGTGCTGGAATTAGTGTGCCACATGAGGATTCTTAGTTGACCTTGCCATGGGATTATCAACTTCTATTCAGTAAACTTCATAGCTCCACCTCCCTCATTATCTCCCTAACAATGCAGAGGCAATTAGTCAGAATGGGTAAAATACTTTACAAAATTCCAGGCCAAGGTTTGACTCAGCAAAGATTAGGGCATTGGAACATTAGTGAATGTCAGTTAGAAGGCAACTTCCAATTTTGTTTAGTTATTAATAAATTATATTTTGGGGGGCAAGGACAAATCTAGGCAACCTCTGAGTTAGGGAGTGCCAAAAGGTTCCCAGGAGACTGACTTCCTTTGAAGCAGTACACCTCAGATCTGTGGTCAAGCTTTTGGGCCTGACATGGATTTCACTAGAGTGGGCGTGGCACAAATTGTACATATGAGAGATATGCAGTATTTTTTCTGATTCTGAATCTTTGACATAATATGATTTTGAGTTGGATCCATTTTTCCTGGGAATGTTATGGTTTCATTTTTATGACTATATGAAATTCCATTTTATGTGTACCATGTTTTCTTAATAATTTATCTATTGATGGATGTCTAAGCTGCTTTATATTTCCGGGCTACTGAAAACAGTACAATAGTGAAAATGTGGGTTCAAATATTTCTAGGACATGTTGCCTTAGTCATGTACACAAGAGTGGCATAGCTGGGTCATATGGTAGTTCTACTTTCAGTTTTAGAGAAACTTTCATTTTGATTTCCATATTTAACTTACAAGTTTACATTCCTTCTCAGACTGAATAAAGGTGCACCTTTGCCCACATTTTGAGTAGTATTAATTACTAAAAGCTTGATGAGGGAGAGTTATTCTGATTGGAATGCATTAGATTCTCAAAGGAGATTTAATGTGTATTTTCATGATTACTAAAAATTCAACTTCAACTTCGAGTCTTCCTAGCTGAATTCATAGATATTCCAGAGTCAAAGAACCATCCTCAAATATGTAACCAAGAGAAGCTATAAAAACAATACAATTTTGACTTTTTAAAATCTCTTTTCACAAAGATCAATAACTTAAATATCACTCCAATTTTACTGTTAGAAATCATTTTGTTGTGTGTATTTAACTTATGTGTGATCTTTTATTTCACAGAACAAAGGACTCTTGGTTTTAAAGCCATCCTCTCTAAAAGTGTGTTGAATAAAATTTCTACAACACTAATAAGTGTCTATTACCTTAGAGAAAGCCACTGAAAACTGGTTTACTTAATTATACTGAATCTTTTTATTAGAAAGGTAAAATTTTATGACAAAGCTGAAAAGATGAATGCCAGAGAATAAAATGTATGTGATTTCTGTGCTTTCTTGTCAAGATGTTCAATAAACTTCAGTAATCACATGCTTCAGATTATTTCCCCCAAATCTTGTTGTGTAACAACAACTTCATATCTGACTCTTTCCTTTCATTTTAAAAATGTGTGGTTGTTTATAAAACTTCTACAAATACTGCTGGCAGAGTCTTTATGACAGTTAAACAATATGCAAAGAAGAAACGACAATGCTGAAGCCAGCAGAGCTAAGACCAATTAGAAAATACATTGGTCAGATGCTTCTAACAAACACGTCGTAACAAAGGGCACAGTGTTGTAGGAGGCATATTGATTCTAAAAATCCACTAGTGTACCAAGAAGTAAATTGCTGATGGATTTAACCTAATGATCTGAAAACTTACTGGATCAAAATTTGGAAACTGCCTATTTCACTGTGTAGAATGTGGGAACAGTCAATAAAACGCTGTTACCTTATATTCTCCATAATCAATACTTGAAAACCAAATGAGTTATTTAGACATGGCTAAGGTTGTCTCTTTATTAGCTTCTACAAGTATTTGTGTAAATGTTTGTAACCAAGATATAGTGATAGAGTGAATCATTGGGTATTTATATACTACATCAACAGAATTATAATTATACATACATACATACCACACACATTTGTACACACACACACACACACACTCATGCACATATGTGTGTTTGTGTGTGTGTGTGTGTGTGTGTGTCTGTGTATATTCATCTCAGATTTGGACTTTGTCAGAGGTCACTTGTTCACTTTGCACTAATTATTGGGTTGGGTCTATTAACTTATAAGATACCTTTAAATCTGAAATATTTTGTTGTGAAAACATTTATAATTGTGTTTTATAATGCCTCATTTTCACTTAGATTTTACACTTTTCATTGAATTCAAACATAATCCATTATTGGAATTGTAATTCATTATTCCAATGCCTAGAAATTTATGTAAAATTCAAATATTCAGTGATTGTAGCTCTTAAATTTAGACATTTAACACTGAAGAATGTGATTTCACATGAATTTCCTCTTACTTTATATGCACACAACATAAAATTAGAGATTAATTGGAATTCTGTGAAATTTATTCATTTAATTAAAGTCACTCAAAATATGACATATATTTTAAGTTTTACATTCATTGCAAAGTATACTACTTTGCACAGCTGTCAGATTTTTAAGACATAGTTATATAGTAAGTTATAAAATATGTATTACCATTTTGTAGGGAAAGCAAACATGGGTTTGTAGAATAAATTGTGAGGGCTGCAGCACTTGGGAAATATGTGGCTTAGGAGAGTGTAAAAGAACAAGAAATGAGTTTACTGCTGAGCATTGATTTTTTTTACAGTATGTTAAATTATGCATCATTGCTGTTAAATGTGTTAATATTTTATATATCTAATGTTTCAAAATACATAACATAAAAATTTAATTTCTGTTATGTGTGTGTATGAAAGCTCTCTCAAGGTTCCTACAATAAATATAACATCGAGTCTAGAGTGCTGGTTTTAATATATTAAAATCCAACATTACCTGCTTTTATATACACTCTTTGTAGTCATAAATATATTTGGGTCCTAAATCCTTTACAACGATACCAGGCACTTCTCAGCATTAAGCACCACAGTTTATGTCTCACAACTCTGTTGGTGGCAACAACATAAATTTTATTTAGATTAAATAAAGGTGAGGTTAATCCTTCACTTCCCTGCCAAAGGTTCTAAAAGAACATCCTCTTACTTGTTCATCTAAGTGGTAGATAGAACACTTTCTCTCTCTCTCTCTCTCTCTCTCTCTCATTGAACACATTCTTTGTCATGGCAGCAATAGACTTTTCCAGTCATGAGTGGCTATACTCTGCTCTTAGAAACTTCTTTCAAGCTTTCCAAGATGGAGCAACTCCTCTTTGCAGCTCTTTCTCTGACTCATTTGAATACTCATCTAAATAAACTGGGTCCTCACAAATAACCCACATAAACATCATATCCCCATCTCCAAATTTTAATAAATTACATTTTTTAAATAAATTACATCTAAAAGTGACTTTGGCAAGCAAGAATCAGGACTTGAACACTATTTTCTCGGAGCTTAGCCTGGCCATCACAAAAGATCAAATAGAGGCAAAGTGGAATTCCACACAGGTGGAATGATATTTCCGCCTAAGAAGAGCGTAGTTATCTACATTTGTGTATTCTTAAAATAATTATAGTTTTAGTCATTCAAATCATTGGCCCTGAATCTAAAGATTTAATTAAATTTTAAATACTGAAAACACAGTTACTTCGTGATACCTACTGCAAGAGGGCTTTACTTTTACTTTTTCTTTCTTACTAGCAAATCTTCCTTCCATAAATTCTGGAGCTATATCATAAAAATAATGAAAATGAAAGAATGTTAGCTCTTCTTCTATACATTTCTGACAATGACGCTATGCATTCTGGCACATCCATTTTGGGCACAATTACACTTCCAGGAAGGAAGAAAATGCCACCAACTATGTTTTCAGTAGAGAGTCAGAAGTTAAGGTAGGATGATTGCTCAAATCTAGACTTTCCCAATGTTACCTTGTTAACATGTTCAAAGAGTAATTTCAATCTACCTCTCTGTAGTGGCTATTCATTCAACTTGCAAATGCCATTTAAGTTACTTTGTTCGGGGTAGGACTTGATGCCACCTTTCCTCTCCATGCTGAGATTTGTGTATCTATTGCTCAGGCTTTGTGCATGTTGTCACAAGCCCTCTGAGTTTGTGTCTGCAATTAATCAGTTATGAAGGGGGAATGCTGATTCCTTTAGTCATCCATTTCCTTAGCTTATAGCCTTTTATCACCTCTTTGGCAGTGATGTTTGAGCCTTAGAAGGAGAGGCTATGATATAAATATTCCATTTATGACTAAGTATGTAGCAGTGTTTTATTCTCTATATTCTGACTAGTTGTGACTCTCTATAGTCTATATATCATCAGTTGATTAAATAAGATTCTCGGAGGAGGGTAAGGAGATGCACTAATCTATGGATATATTGATAAGCCACTAAGACTCATTTTATACATGCATTTAGCAGAATAATAGTGTAGATTCTCCTTTATGGCCTATGCCTAGCCTACCCCTTTGGCCTTGATGACAGTGTTAGCTACTGAAAGGACACCAGTCATTTTATAATAGAGTCCATGCTAATATTCCCATTTAGTACATATCACTAAATACAGTTTCATTCTCTAGTATTAGGAGCTAGAAGTTCAAGATACGGATTTTAGGGGAAATACCATTTATTCCATTGCTAATTGTTTGCAAATTATATTTGCATAAATAATCTATGTATAGTTATATAGATAATTAATAGTAAAGAGAAAAACTTAAATAATGTATTTGTGCACTACGAATTATGTATAGTAAAACATTTCCATATACAAACTCAAGATTATATTCAATTGAGTTTCATGATTGAAAAGGCCTACCAAATGCCAACCACAGTTCATTTTTTATGCAAATATATTTACTATAAAATCATTATCACAAGTGATGCAAAATTGGGTTCACCAACAAGACTGAAGAAGACTAGGAGAGGGGAGTGAGTTCGTGTGAGAGAAAAGTGAGAAAGGAAAGAGACAAAAGATAAAAGAAAATAAAAAATTGATACAATGAAATAAAAATCTAGATTATGAACAAATGACTCAGAATTAGAACAGTAACTAACTATTTAACAGTAGCCCTGAAGCTTAATGCCAACCTTAAAATATTACTTTCAAATTCCACCTGAAGTGCATTTTTATCCTAAAAACATATATCCATTCTTCCATAGAAGGGAGGAAGACTGGCTATGGTTAATTTTTAAGTTTGATACTAAGACAAATGTTGGAAGAGGTGTCTTCCCAAAATAGAAAATACAAAATAACAGCTATAGTCTGAATAAGGGAATGTGGGAATCCAGCTAAAGAGAATATGGGAATAAAAGGTCTCAGGGCCAAACCCTAGAGGGTGGAGAAATCTTTCTTGTTTTAACTGAACAGATATGGTTAGTGCTCTGGGAGATGGCCACAAAACAACAGTGACCTTGTTATCCTATAGACAGGCAAGCATAAAGACAAATCCCTGTGATAATGCACCTTCAAAGCATCCTGTCTGTGCTTCTTAACAGAAAGTTTATATTATAAGCTGAGCTTTCCCAGGGGCATGCTTATATACAATTTAACTATGTGCTATTTGAATTTGAGCTTAGTCACTAAATGAGTCAGTCATCTTTGCTTCCTAAATTATGACCTTAACACAAATAACCTCAGAAGAGAACTCTTGAACTGAGAATGCTCAGAACTGCTCCTGCTTCTGCTGCATGCATCGTGGTATAAATGTTTATACTTTCCCTGGATGAAATCTCTGTTTCCTTTGTCAAGGGGTAGGAATTGCTCTTGGTATAGCATCCATGCTCCTTTCAGTTGCTAAAGGTACCAATGAGTCTGTACATTTTATTTCCTGTCCATGTTTGTTTGTGTTTTAGACCCACCAAGGCAGAAATCTATTGTGTTCACTACAATATCACTCAGGTGAATGTACTGAGAATTTTAGTCCTATGTAGAGATTTTGAATATTGATAGAGATGTGAACAACAATAAGATAACTTTAACTTCAGTCACAGACATTTTTGTAGCTAATAGTATAAAAGTCAAAGAGGAGTTCATTATCCCATTGGCTCAGCTGTAAATACATTTTCAACC
>JADRCD010214690.1:0-17266 GCA_019843815.1 Montemys delectorum | reverse complement strand
TGGTTGGTAAGGATGAAATCATTCATTACATTTAGGCCTCTTTGAAATCCAAAGTCACTTGAAGGACTAGACGCAAGTCGGGAGGACAGAAGAAACCCATTAATCTTTGCCTTGTATCTCTTGATTAGATTCTTGAAATAGGCTTGTCAGTCTCACTCTGGCTTCCCCTTACCTATTTCCCACACTAATACTCTAGGGATCTTTTACATCTCTCCTTAAACCCCCTCAGTGGCTTTCCATGGTTTTTCTGTAATGCTAACACCCCTCAGTAGTTTCTCTGTAGCCTGGCTCTTTTCTTTAGTCTCACCATGCACTTTTGTCTTGTCTCCATAGCAGCACTGACTTGTGTCTATTAGCATGACTATTGTCCACATAACAGGGGCATACTTAACCACTGGCTAGTCGTGAGGGAACATCGCACTGGAGACTGGCTGTGGAAACTTTCCCTTCCACACCCCAATATTGTCTTTCGAGGATCTCATCTTGCATCTCTGATGAATGCTTGACATTTTCTCATAGAGCAGCTGGAAGTAGACTGGTTGAAGCTTTGCTTTCTTGGTGACAGACTCTTCACTGTCAGCACATTGAAAAGGACTCACGTCTCACCTAGATCCCTGTTTCTGGTCAGATGGCGCTTCATTGGCAAGGAAAGCAGGCAAAACTTGGGTGGCAAATTTTCCTTTTGCCTTTAAGCTTCCTCTTGGTCTCACCCCCAGTTCCAGACCCCAGACCTCCCCAGTCATGCTCTTTTTCCCTTCCTCTGACTTTCATCTTTCCTTCTTCTTCTCTAACTCTGTCTTAGAAGACATGGAGGGTAGGGGAGTGGATGAGAGAGAAAATTATTTAATTACTCTAAAGACTGAAAGGGGAGATAAAGTAATAAAGCTGCATGTGAGAGGCATCATAACTGATTTGGGGATCAGAAAGAATGAGGCAGTAGTCAAAGATAGAGTTCCATAGCCCAGGCCAGGCAGTAACAAAGAGAATAACAGACTAACAAGCACAAGGCTAACGGATATCGGAAGGTACTTTAGATCCCAAGAAAAGATCATACTCATCTTTCAGTAAAAGAGTTAAATGCAATTATAAGTTACTTTTGGATAGAAACCAAAAGTTTATTTTATAACCACAATGCTGGTAATAGCGTTCCATATTATTTATTTAAGAACTTTTGAACATCAGCTATTGTATAAAGCCAACATTATAACTTGTAGTTCAAAACAGTAGCTGACCCAAGGTGACACTCTGATAAGTCCTAGGGAAGGGTTTAGGCTCAGATCATAAAGGGACTTAGAGTCACTGCTCTCAGACATAGCGATGACTGAGGCACACCAAGTACTTGATGGTTTTCAGAATGCTTGTCACTGCGTTTGCACACAAGCTGAAGGTGTGAAGAGCAAACATGGCCATCCCCTTATACATGAAATGAGACATTTTGAGGAGCGGTGAGACTTGCCCAAGGTCAGTGAACCAAAACTGAGAAGAAGGCCTGGCATTTCTACACAATTCCTTCCCCACTGATTAGAAGTAGAACTAACTCAGCTGGCAGAAGGAAGAACAAAGAAATGAGCATCCATGGAACCAGTCTCAGTACTTATTGATGGTTGAGATGCTACACTGCCATTGGAAGGGAGACTAATGAAAGATATTAAAATCTACATGACTTGATTTGATTGACTCTGATATTACTTAATTTATATTTCCAAATGCTTCATTACATTATCTTGACCAACTTGTTTTCTGTGCGAGAACACTTCTGTGGTCATCACAGTTCCTGAGCTCTGCTCACTTGCCCACAGAGCCTGCTTGGTACCCACACTAGTAGCATGTCACATTTTAATCTTCTACCTACCAGTGTTGATGAGAATTAGGTACATAAGCAATTCAGTTAGTTTCTATGCGTGGCCAGGATGAATGAACACATGAAAACTGAACATGGGTGTGAGTATGGAAAAAGGAAGGGCTGGAGTTGAAGAAAGAACCCTGGGGCGTAGAAAGCAATCAGCTCACTGACAATGAATTAGACCAAGGGAGGAAGCAGAGAGGAGAACAGAGAACAGGTCTGTGGGCCGTGAATGCTGACCCCTTTGTGGTTTCACTTCTCTTTGGATGCCTCCTGTATGGCTGCAAGGTAACTGGTACTACTAGTTTTAGCTCTTGGCATTCCCAAGAGTCCTCAGAGCAGCTGCCACTGCAGCTGAAGGTTGGAGGATGCTCTGTCTCCTTCCTCATTCATACATATATTGAAATCTATTTCTCCATATGTAGAGATCAGGATTCAGAGGGGCAGTTGAGCTCTGAAGCCTCATGAATGAGATGATTATCTTTAGAAAAGGGACATGGAAGTTAGAATAAAGGCAGAGCCATAGCAGCATTTATAAGAAAGTGGGTCCCGATGGACACAGAATCTGTTGGAGGCATCAGTCTTTGATTTCTTACTCTCCAGAAGTTGCCAGATACATTTTATAAATTGTAAGCAATCCCATCTATGGTATTATGTTATAGCAACTTCAGTAGACTGAGGCAGTGGAGAACTGAGGGGTGGAAAGAGCTGCTGCAGAGAGGACTTGTGTAAGGAGAAGGGCCATTGCACAAGTAGAAAGAGCTGGGCAGGCAAATGGTTAGATCAGGACAAGACTCACTTACGTGATAAGCTTTTTCATCCCCAAGGAGTGTGAGTATAACCAAAACCAATCAGGCACGATTTGTACTTCTTTTCTGCATTTCTTTCTTGGATTACTGTTAGAATTGAGTCTTATAATGGCTTCTGCTTAGCTTCCCCCTTCTGTTACTATTATGATATATCTAAATATAAAGGGCCAAGTGTGGGGGTAATGCTATAGCTATCATTTACGAAGTGATATATGGCATAGAAAGTGCTTTATAGTGGCTGTGATTTATGGAGCACATACTGTGCACAGGTGGCCTGTCAGAATTTTGTATATAATAGCTGATTCCCACAGCCATACCTAGAGGAAAGCATTTTATCATTAATTTACAAATCAGAAAACTGAGGCTTCATGAGCTTAAATGGCCTACTTATGAACATTCAAGCTGCAGGGTTTGGACCATGCTTTGAGGTTGTAGTTGGCATTCTTCCTGCCATATAATGATAGGTTCCTCCTTTCCTCATTTCCCTCCATTCATCCATACAAATGGGAGGTAATCACTTCCATAAAAATATACACGATTAGGTCAAAGTAATGTCAAGTAAAGTATCCAGAAATAATTGAGAACTATAAAATAGAGGTATAGACTGACTTAATGAAGTCAAGTGTGAAAAGGATCAGATCAATCCCATCTAATTTCTCTGGCAGAGATGAGAAATGAGGCTATCATCAATTTTAATTTAATTTAATTATTTGAGAAATTTAACAAACATGTATTAAATGCTTGTCTGTTTCATGCCACTTATTGTGTTGGACATTTGGTATACAACGTTGATAATATATGGGTATAATTTCTACTCTTAATGAGCTTGTGAACCAGAAGGGAAACAAATTTACAAACAATTCCAATATGCCATTTAAAGGTACTGTGGGAGATATGTGATATACTGGGTGCAATAGGAGCCCAAGGAAAGTGTGTATAAAAATATTCATTTTCGTTCTGTGTGTGTGCATGCATGTGTGTACGTATGTGCAGGCATGTGTACACCCGCATATGTATGAAAGCACTAAAAGTATTGAAACTGAGGCAGTAATGGGGCTGGAATATAAACGGTGAGCAGGCATTTGCTAGATGCCATTTGGATCATGAAAATGATTGCTGCTTATTCTTTTTGTTTCCAAAATTCATTATGTTTGGAATTTTCTGTATTAGAGCTCCTTCAATACATAAATCTATTTTTTAATTTTAGAAGGATAGACTTAGAAAGGGCAATGAATAGCACTGGGAGGTGCTTCGTTCTAACCTGCTATTATGAATCTTTGCATATTTAGTTCTTCCTCACGCAGGGGTGTGTGTGTCATGTGGTTACACTCACACTATGGAATATTTCCTCTTGCTGGAAGATGGGGCATAGTATACATCGTGCCAGTACATACTTTGATATTAGCAGTCATTATATCTCTGGCTATGTTTATTGTTTCCTTATCATGAACAGTATTTCATGCGTGTCACAGCATGAAGCGATGCAGAGATAGCCCATTACTGAAGTATTGGTTGTTACTTTCTTGCAAATCCTAAGCATCGCTTAAAGGACAGCTTCTAATTCACTGTCCTTAAAGATGTCAAGGGGAGTCGTCAAGGATATATAAGCTGTCTGGAACAATAGCATGAAGCTGGAATTCTTAAATTCTCCAGTTTTCTGGATTTGTGGGAGTGTATACTTATTAAATGGGATTTCATTTAATTCACGAATTCAGAATTAGTGACCAAAGAACCTATAAAATTTGTTTGCTCATTTATTGAACACATCACAGGGCAAATTATTAAATACATATAGATTCTTAAATGGTAAACACCAGATAGTCTCCCATTGTGAAGGTTTATATGTATTGTGACTAACATTGTCCCAGTGTGAAATGTTCTCTGAAATCATTTTTTTTTTCAGTGCTGGGGGCTGAACTCAGAGCCTTGTGGGAAGTGTTTTGAGTTTTTATTTTACTATTTTAATTAATTAGTTAATTAATTAATTATTTGGTGCTAGGAATTGAACCCAAGGTCTGGACCATGCTGAAGAGGAAATTTACCACCCAGTCTATGAGTCATATCATCAAAGTTATTTATATGATAAGGTCTTAGAAAAATATCAACTACAAAAGCGAAGTCACATTGGTGCTGAATGTGAACAGCCTCTCGTAACTCAGCCTCTGAGTTTAACACCAAAACGTTGCCAGGGAAATGGAATGCCTCGGATGTGGGAGCATCCAAGGAGTAAAAACTGCTCATATGCAGGGCGAAGACCGGGGGATGGTTTGTCACTCACCAGGTCCTCTGTGAAGAAATGATCACATCAAAAGAGTCCACGTCCTTAGGGCAGTGTGCCAAAGGGGAAAGCAGTGAACACTGTGGGTCTTTGTTTTAGTGTATTTTATTTCATTTCGAACGGTATTCACATCGATAAGGAGTGGCTTTTATAGTACTATTGACTTAATCTCTATCCACCTGGGCTAACACTGTCAGAGGATAACATTGGATTTTTTTTTTTTTAATCGCTAGCCTGGATAATGCAATTACAAACATTATCAGGTTTGCAGACTGCACCAAGATGGAAGGACTTAACACCTCCTAGCTCACACACAAAGCCCACAGCATAATCTTTTGAGTTAAGAAGTCAGAGTGGTTTCCAATCATGTCTAATGACCTAGCAGTCTTCAGCTTATCATTAAAGTGAGAAGTACAAAGGTACACCTTGTATGGGACTTGCTGAGTTGTAAGAATTACCTGCATGATGTGTTACAACTCAGTACCTCTGCATTGTCCAGCACAGGGCCAGGCGATAAAACAATGAACTGACGTCCAGACTACTGTTGGCTGTGTTTTTCTGTTTGGATAGGTCTATATAAATATCTTCACCACTGTGCAGTTTATTTATTTTTTTCTTTTTTAGGATAAAGCCTCACTAGGTATCCCAGACTTTTCTCAAACTCATGATCCTCCTGCCTCAGTCTCCTGATTACTAAGACTTAAATATGTGCCATCGCTTTGGCTTAATTAGTAATTATGTATTTTCTTATTGGACTTATCACATCCCTGGCCTCATAGTTAAAGAACATATAAATTCTGAGTATAAATATCTGTCCATGTGGGAAACCCCTGCACAGCAAGGTTTGCATCTTTTGTTTATTTTTTTAAAAATAAATTTGAACATTTTCTACTTGTTTTCTTTTTAACTGTGTACTGTGTACATGGCTGACATTCCCAGTCCTGGGAGATTGCTGGGGTATGGCGGGAGCCCTCAGTAGTCTTCTCTTCTTGTGGACCCTGTAAATGACTAATAATGATTAGCATAGTAACACACATCAATGGAAGAGGAGGGCATGAATACACAAGAATAACCAACTACTTTCTTAGTGAATTTAAGGCCCCACTCTGCCTGGTCCTTAAAACTAGCCAAGAACCCACAGTTGGGAAGCTCCCAAGCCTCAGGGGTAAAAAGACTAGTATTATTCTGCTAGTGGACATAGTATAAAATTACACTTTAAAGCCATATCTCTGCGTCCATAGATTAAAACTCATTAGAGGGTTTTGTGGTTTTGTTTTGTTTTGTTTTCTTTACTGAATGGTGGGTAATGCAATGGCTCAGAGAGGATCAGTGCGGAGCATAAGGGTCAGTGGCAGGGCGTTCAGCCACAAACGGGACATCTATATTAGCTCTTCCTCACAACTCAGAGAGAAGCATGGGAGAGGGTGCTAAAAAAGATTGGAAAGGCCAGTGGTCATGGAAGTCTAGACACAAACAGTGCCTTCTAGATGTGCCAAATTACCACCCCTATGAAACCACAGCAGCTGTAACTGCAGAAGACCAGCACAAAATCAGTGCAGTCAATATTCTATCATGAGCTGGGAAAGGGGCATATGAATCCCATTCCCAGTTGAGCAGTTATTGACAGCTGATGACTTCTGAAGGAGCAAGAATCACTTGTCTTTTAAGTTGTGGCCTCTGGTAGGTTGACCACAGTCCTGTGGATGGCTCTGTGAGAACGAGGGTAGAATAAGTGGAAGTTAATGGGTTCTTTAAAAAGAACAGGTCACAATGTTGGAAATGGGTAAGGAGATCAGGGTGGATCTGGGAGGAGTGAGGGGGAGGACTGGGAGATGAATGTGGCCAATTGTGGTATGTGACATTTTCAAAGAATTAGTAAAATTATTGTATTTAGGCACATTCATTTTGGTTATTTTATAAAATCATATGTATATGTGAGTATAAATGTGTGGGGGCCTACGGACATATGTGCCATATCAAGGTCCAGAAGGCAGTGCCATCTTCCCCGACAGTAGAGCTACTGTGGTTGTGAGCCACCTGGTTCCCCTTCTCCCCCGCCAAGAGCAGCACTCATTCTTAGCCACTGAGCTACTTCTCCAGCCCCAAGATTTGCATCTTACCTGGTTCTGTATCCTCCGTGGGTTTTCCAGGTCTGAGATAGAGGAGATATGCACAAAATATTTGTTGAACAATGTTTATTCGACGTTATAAACCCTCATAGAGAGAGCAGAGTACCTGTAAATCGAATGTTCAAATAAAATAATTATTTTCATAGGAAAAGGAGAAACGAAAAAGTGAATGAAGATTTTTAGCAAATTGCATATGGCAAGATTTCTAAATTTTAAAAACGTTTTCATTTTTCTCTTGTTTATCTTAACCGCTGACATTGAGTTAACTATATCTTACATATTTGTTTGGTCACTTGCTTAACCTTCCTGTCGTCTTGCCCTTTCTCTTCCCTCTCCCTCCTTCTTTCCCTCTGTTTCTTTCTCTTTCTAAGAGTGTAAGTCTACACATCACAAGTACACAATGACAGCGACTGACCACTAAATGGTAAAAACTCAGAAGTTGTGAGATGTCACTAACTAGTAGAAAGACAGGAAGCCAGAGGCACAAACGTCCATCTGAGAGAAAGAGCTCTATCGTTAATGTCGATGTTTTCTCTTTGTTTGTAGCAGTCTGATGTGACCTGTACAATCAGAAAGCGTTAAGGATACATTTACTTTATTGCAGCAGAGTGATAAGGGTCTTGGGGCCACAGTGGTAATTTAGTCGAAGGTCTCTCTGATTTTTTTGCTGAGATTCTCCTATCTCAAACCTCCCTGTCAATTATCATTCATCTGTAGTCACACAACTCTGTCTTGACAGAGAGCATGTGAGACAGGCTGACACGGACAAAAACTGACTTTATTCGTAAGAGCTGTGGCTTTGTGCAGACTTCTCCTGAGGCCATCGCAGGGCAGTGCCACATGTTGCAGCTTTGGTTGCTCTGAAAACCTCCTGGTAATCTCTGGCTTCCACAAGTGGTGTGCAAAACTGTTCTGATTTTAGTCCTCATCTATTAGTGCATGCCCTCCCTGAACTCAGTCTCTTTATTGTCCCGGCAGTATAGCTACAAGACTGGGCAATAATCCATGCTAAAGAAAGCCAGCCTTCTGAGGAGATGTGGCCTGAAGAGGCAGGTGATCCTGAGGGTCAGGAACTAGAATATTCTGGAGGTGCAGTGGGACTAGAGGCTCTTCTTCCCTCCATTCTTGCGTGTCCTCTTCCATGGTGTCACCACTGTAGACTTGGGGCTGGCAAGTGCTTGAAAAGCCAGGGGCTTAACAGAGATGGCCTAGGATTTGTTAACATTACAATGCTGTGTTAAATTTACACTACTTGTTGACCACGCGTATATTTTATTTAATTTTTTCCTTTATTTTAACTTCAGGAGTGTCTGCCTGCTTCTATGTCTGTGAACCATGTGCCTCCAGCACCTGCAGAGGCCAGAGGAGGATGTTGGATGCCCTAGGAATGGAATTACAGACAATTGCGATCTGTCATATGGGTGCTAGGAATTGAAGCCCAGTCCCCTGGAAGAGCAGCCACTGCTCTTCAATGCTAAGCCATCTCTCCAGCACCCATGTTTATTTTATTAGTCTGCTTTCCTGTTTTCTTGTAGTTTGCGTGCTGTGCCACAGTAGGATTTACATCACTGTGTTCATATTTCAACAAATAGCAACCAACCATCTAGCAAGTGTCAGTCACAAGAGGAGAAGAGGAATCGCTTCTTCCTTCTTCGTTTATTTTATTGTTACTCATCCAGTCAAGGAATATTTATTATCTAGCTACTTCATGCCATCTATGGCTGCTATTGTGGGGATACAGTAGAGCTCAACAGTAGACAGCTTTTCTTGCTGTAATATTCTAGAAGGGAGGATAATGAACAAGGAAAAAAAATACACAACATGCCATGTGGTGAGGCAAGCTACAGAGAAAAATACTACATTTTAGCTCAAAATGAAATAACTGTATTTTCCATTCTTCTGCCATGTCTCCAGTCTCCAGGGTAAGTCATGCCTACATACACCATAAAAGCAATCACCGGTGAGTCTCAGGTCTGTTTGCACTAAAAGAAATGTTTGCAGTTGATCTGAAATTAAAATTTAACAAGGTGTTCTGTGTGCAAGCTGGCAACTGCAGCACCCCAACTGTCCCCAGCTGTAACTATTAACTCTCCTATAAACTGTCACATCACCCTTTTGTCTGTTAAGACGTCCTGGTTCCCTGTAACCTCAAAGTTACGCTGCGAGAAATTTAATCATCTCTCCTCAGCTGAAGCACAGCAGACTCAAACCTCCTGTTCTCTTCCCCCACCCCCTCTCTGACACATAGCGGAGACCTGCTGCCCAGTAGGTGTGTCTGCATTTATTTTAATGATGCTAAGGACATTTTCACAGACTTTGAGATGAGAACATTTTTTAAATGGGTAAGTTCATAGGGGCACAGCCATTTAGCTGGGAAAATTATCTGCTGCCTAAAATTTATATATTATAGGATACGAACTAGGATTTTACTTCTCTCAACTGTCTCTAATATCTTTCTCCGTTGCTATATAAGCTTGTACTTACCAAAGTGTTTGGGCTGAGCAGCATAGATGCTCACTGACAGAAAAAAAAAAAACAAAACAACCACTCAACATAAAAAGATAACCTGGTGCTTTGTGATGACTCCTAGTCCCTGAGGTCGTATCCCTGAGGACTCATGGAGTCTGGAGTGCTTGGTATTGCAGAAGTCACTTTGCCCAAACTTCACCATATTGCCAGGGTTTTGCTTTATTGTTTTTGCAGCATTACTTAGCAGCTAGCAGGAACCTGAATGTTTCTAATAACATGAACCAGTTGGCTGTCCCTCTGTTCTCTATGGCTCTCAGCTCCTTTCCTCGTCACTGTGTAGCTTTTGTCTTCTTAGCATGTGAAAGAACATTTGAAGTAACACACCGGGAAGACCGGATCAGGCTTCCATCCCAGATCCTTGGGTCAATGTTCCTGGGGCCTTCAACTGTACCTACTACTGTTCCATCCACATCACAGCCATTTGTTAGACTTCATCTGATGGCTTTCATATAGTTCTTCTATGTTGTAAGTGTATAGCTGCATTTACATGTGTGTGTGTGTGTGTGTGTGTGTGTGTGTGTGTGTGTGTATGTGTGTTCATTGTTTGATTTTTTCGAGCTTACTAGAGAGAGCACAATTAGGGTCCAAATTTATTTTGCTATCTTGTAGAAGTCTTCAACGCAATGTGACTGTTTTGTGACACTAAGTGTCCTAAAATATTTCTTAGACCAAACCAGTATAAAAACAAAATGAAAGGAAATCAAATTCCTGGGAGCAACGATGCTTTTATTAGGGAACTGTTATTAACCAAGCAGTATTTGGGGGTGTGTTGGGACTTATTTTCAATGTAAATGTAGCGAATCTCTTCGTAACTTTGCCACGCTGGGCTGTAAGATACATATTTATGACAAAGAATTTGGCAAGTCCTATCAAGCTTGCCCCTAACCCAGTTAGGCCAGTTTCCAGCAGAGCTTGGAATATATTCTGTGGGAAGAGGATTAATGTGGGGTCAGCCCTTTGGTGGTAATAGGTGGGCATTCATTACACTCAGGCAAAGTCACTTCATCAGCTTAGCTGAGCATTCATTCCCTTGAAACTCAAGTGGGGTCTGCGAGAATGTGCTAAGATTCGAGATGGGGAGACTTCAGTTGCAGATAGTCAGGTCACAAAGGCCCTGAGCACAGCAAATTATGAGAGCCGTTGGACAGGGCTCTAGAATGGAGGGAATGCTCACTGTGAGGAAGGGAATGGGCCGAAGCCAGCTCCAAAACAGATAGAGGGTTTTGCCAAGGAGGAGCAAGGAGAGTGCTTGATACAGAGGCAGAAAGAGGGTCCCGTCTTTGCAGAAGGAGCTGACCTTGCTATTGCTTAGGAGGATCATTTATTTCACCCTCTTCCTCCCCCCAACAGGGACTTGACACATATGCTCAGTTACCAGGAACAGTAGCAAGTGCAGACACCTGCTGGTCCTGCTAATTACCAAACAGCTCCAGGGATGAGGGCATTGGTTTAACACCTGGGCAAAGGTAGCTGACTCTGTTAGAACTAGACAATGTTGGCTTTGCAGTGATTGCAGGTTCTCAGGTCATTAATCAGAGAAATAGTGCTTTGTACCGGGGAAACAGGGCCGCAGAGAATCTTTTACCTTTGATTAGCAGGAGTTTGCTACTGAAAGAACGCAAACAGATTTCTTGAGCTTTCCTATAGCAGAATACATTGCCATCTCAGAGACGCCTGATGCGAACTCATTTGTATTTAGGTCAAATTTGTTGCCTGAAACATTAATGAGAGGTGCGCGCACCAGGCTGACTAGCCTGTAAATGACTCCTGCCTCTACATGATTGGATCGTGCAGCCGCTTGTTTTAAAGGTAGGCCTTTTGCTAATGTGAGCACTGTCAGGGCTGTCAAAAGACTCCTGAAGAACACAGCTTAACAGCTTCTCATTCCTTTTATTACGCCTTGATGCCTCCCCAGCATTTCTAACTTATTTATTCTTGGAGTGGTAACATTCTCCAGGTGTCACTACATGCCCTTGTGCCAGGTGCCACAAGAGCTCTGTCTTGGCAAGTCAGCCAGGAAGCTAAGGTTTCTGACCCTCCATGTCCCCCCCACCCCTAGAATTGACAGATGAGGAAACTGAGGCATATATTGCTTAAGAGATTGGAATGGCTTGCTTTACTTCACTGTTCCTGGTCTTTTGCCCAGTTTGATTCTTTCTGGGCCAGCATCTTGTGGCTGCCTCATGGTGTTCATTTCTGAATAGGCTATTTTGACGCTCATCACATTTTGGCTTGCTGTCACACCCTGAGTTCTTCTCCTAGTCAGTTGATTTGGGATAGGTGTTCCCTCTACCATCTTGTGACTGTGGGTTAGGTGTGTGACCTGGGCTTTCTAGAAAGAGAGCTATGAGTTTTCCTGGGTCAAATAGTTCCTTCCAGAATGTGCAGGGGATCACATCAAGGCCATATTTGGTTTTAAAGGTTAAATAAATTCATTTGCTACTCTGGCTCCACACACGTACTCCTTTATTGATAATATCATATGCTCTGCTGCAAATCTCCATCATTTTCTATTCATCTGCACTGTAGATATTTAAAGGATTTTTGTAGTTGTTTTAAAGTAATGAAAAATGTGGAAGTCTGTGTTCTCTGCTCATGAACCTGGAGATAATTTCCAGTTGCTAGATAATGCAAAAAGAAGTGCATGCTACCCATGCACCATGGCTAAAAAGCAGTGCTCACCACTAGCCTCTTAATACAATTAATCTTTCTCTATCTCTGCTGCAGACTTAACCCCAAAGGGAACACATACTTGCTTATTTCCTGCCATTTGTAGAGTTAACTGGAGTCAAGATTTCCTTAGAGTACATGCTAATCACTCAACTTCTGAACCTTTAAAAAGCATTGTGAAATTGTCTTCGGAAATATTTGGGATTTATAAACCTTTCTATACACTGTGGCTGGAGAGATTTAAAATAAAAGTGAGGCAAATTGAGTAGTGCTTCCCCAGTGTGGGCTCAGAGCACCTGCATGAGACTTACATGGCGTGTCCGTCAGCAGATCAGTTTTATGAGCTCCGATCAAGCAAGCTATTGAGCCAGAATAATTGTTTGGGACACCAAGCACAGGATTTTCAGAAAGTTTGTCAGGCCACCTCCTCCTACTTCATTATTGTTGAAAGCTACTGGAATTAAAGCAAATTGCAATTTGAATGAAACACAAAATCTTTATGTTTGTTTGTTAGTTTTGGTCCTGGAACTCACTCTTAGACCAGGCTGGCCTTGAACTCACAGAGACCCACCTGCCTTTGCCTCCCAAGTGCTGGGATGAAAGACTTGTGCCACCACTGCCTGGCCTGCTTTATGATCTTATAATAGACTTGGATTATGCGTCTGTTATTATGTTAGTGTTATGATCTTGGGCAAAATGCTTTCCGGCTTGCCGTTCTGATTTCCTCATCTGTGGAGTAAATAGGATGATTTCTCTGAGAAGGAAAACTGCTAAACCCCGCTTGCTCAACTATTACTACTCCCTATGTATCACTACTGTGAAATGGCCTCTCCCAACACCAATAGAACCAAATGTCTCCTAAGAAATTACTTCATATGTTGCATCAATTAAGGGCTTACTTGAATCGTGGAGAGAAACCAGTGGAATGGAAGGCGGAGTCAGCCGGGAAAGCCACTGTCACCTGTGGCTTGAGGAAGTGCTTTCTTTCTTCCAGAGCTGTGCTTCCTCACTCCACCCCACCTGCTGACACCACCACACATTCCTGGAGTGCTTCTTATGCAGATACAGACTCTGAGGCTTCAGGCCATCCGTCCGTCTGTCCGTCCATCTGTCCGTCCCTCTGCAAAATGACCTGTGGGGTGGAGAAGCAGAATCACCCTGCCTAGGAGCTTCCAAGCTGGGTCTTAGACAGCACAACCGGGGTGAACCATAGCCCAGCAAATGTAAAGGTTTTAACTCTCTGATATCAGATCACATGCCTCTTCTTTTCCAAGCCAAACGCTAGATTTAGCAATCATGACTTTGGTGGTGACAACAGTAGTAGTAGAAATTTGCAATACTTACAGGTGACAATGACCAAGTCGGGCAATTATAGACATTATTTATTGTTGGTATTGGTATGACTAGCATTATTAGTACTAGCATCATTGCACTGCTGGGTTAAGAAGCAGAACTTTATAAGGTAGGAAAACACTCACTTAGCAATACCCTAGGCTTTATTTCAAACTTAAGTCCATTGACTCTTTAACCTTTACAGCAATACTTGACACTACTCATAATGTCATTATTAATCTATGTTTTATAGAGGAAAAAAATGCCGCTTAGCTACTAAAGCAGACTGGGAGCCTGTGACATCAACCAGGAAACTACACTATATCTCTCACTGAATCAGAGTTGATTGCAAAAGGGAGCTGAGTTGCAATAGCATTTGTCACATTGCATTCCTGAAGAGGTTTTTACCTCACTGGGAGGAAAGGGTAGGGTTAGAACAAGTCAGCGTTTTAGGAAGCTGATGTGAGGGAGTGAGAGATCTAGGTCGATTCCAGATTCCACATGCATTCTAGGAGACTCTCGTCACGTAGCTTCAACTTGATTGTGATTGTCTGGAGCACTGGCTCAGCTTTCTATCTTTCTCCAACCTTCTGGTGCACTGTAGCTAGAGCACAGACTCTGCTTTTGGTCTCCATATATGGCAGTGGGCTCAGAAAAGCTACTCCTCGAGGCTCAGCATAATCCTTCTGTTGGGAAATGGGGGAGATTTCCTCCTTAGAAGTCTGCAGGGCTCATTTGTCCTGTTTGGGAGGTGACTGCAGCCATTGCTGTTGCTCCTAGGTCTGCTCGTCCCTCTGTTTTTCTTTCTTTTCCTCTCCTACCACCAAGACTTCGTGATTTCTTTTCCTCCTAACAGCATTGTTCTTAGGAGTATCAGGAGATGTCTTTGACATTGACTCTGATGATGTTGGCGAGATGAGTCAAGAAATGATGGAATGGAGGGACAACCTCACGAGCCTCAGGCTTAACTAGCCATTACCGTTAAGTATTTGTCTGCCATGTTTGTCATTCCCTAAAGAAGTGCCCTGCTATAACACACAGGCCAGCTTCACTGTGAAGACAATGGAGTTTGGGCTATATCAACCTCCATACGCTTCTAGAACAACTATTCAGAAAGACCACTTTGTTCTGTCTTCCCAAACACTAATACGTCTGAGTTAGAAGGTAGTAAGTATCTCTAAGGGTTTTTCCCCCTAGTTACATAGTCTTATTTCCAGGCATTCCAATAAAGCTAATTGGAACCCCCAGGCTTTGTTTTTCTTTGTGTCTGAGGAATGGGGTCCTGCTAAGTATTTGTGTTATTATTCTAAAACCCTTGTCTGAGAAACAGATGTGAGAAGAACATTCAATCAAAAGTGAGATAAAATGATTGCCTTGGAGAGTCAATATTTATTTTCACACATTAGGGCCCTGTCTGAAGTGGCTTCCCATAACGACTTAGCAATGATGAAAGTCAAATAATGTGTATATCTGCTGTTTTTGCTCAAAGATGTTATTGATAACCTGCCATTAGGAGGGGTGTACATTTTAAATATTTTTCCATTAGTGCTGATGGATTTGGGCAATGCCAGTGGTAGGCTCTTGCCTGACCAAACTGGTAATCAGTAGCAGGCATCCGCCGAAGAGATAGCCAAGATTTTCTGGCATTTTCTGTGGTCAAGGAACTGGGCCAGGTTTCCACTGCTCAGGGGGAATGAGCCACTCTTTCCCAGTGCCCCCAGTACAGTGGTTTGTGTATGGCACAGCGTTAGTGACAACACTGCATAGCCACAGAGAGGAGATAGCAGTGACCTGGCAGGTTCAATAAATGTCAAAGGCGGAGTGTTTTTGTTTTAATGCTTTCTTATCAAGGCAGTTAATGTAGTGTATTCTTATATTTCATGTGCTAAAGAAATACAGCAGCAGATGATACAGAGGCTAGATAATTAGTTCTTTGTTTATATTTCAAACGAACCAGCTAATTTTTTGTTTGTTTGGCTCAACAGATTGTGTTTTATTTGCAAGCCATCAAGTTATTAATAAATGAGACAGTCTGGGTCTTATAAACATTTCACATATCTCACAACTCATTTAATGTTTTAATATGAAGAATATGCTTTGGGTAAGACACATAGTTTCACTGATGTCCTGCTACTTATGGATAGGCCAGCCTTTCTGACACAGTCTAGCAAGCATGCAGAAGGCAGGGAACCGAGGCTCTGCAGCTGCCTGTGTGCACCTCCTGGCTTTGCCATGTACCTGGGCAAAGCTGCCTGGAATACCTGTGCCCTTGGGTCCTAATTTTTGACAGTGAAAGTAACATGCATGCTTGGTGCCCACAGTGGCCAGAGGGGGTTGCTAGATCTATTGGATCAGAGTTAAAAGGTGTTTTTGAGCTGCCATGTAGGTGCAGAGAGCAAACCCTGTTCCTCAACAAATCCTGTGAACATCAAGAAACACTGGTGTGATATTGCATAGCATGGTGACTACAGACAATGATAACTGAGCTATACATTTGAAAGGAATTTTACCATAGTAAAGGATTTTTATTTCAGGTCTGTTTAACTTGATTTAAACATTGCATGAAGTTTGCAAACACAAAATATTTCATGGTGCCATTAGTGTTTATAACTAATTTTGTATATTAATTTAAATATGTTGATATTTTTGCTATACTGATAGTTTTATTAATGATATGTTAAGTAAAATATATTTAATATTAATTAAAATATATTGATATTGAGCTTGATAGATTTATTTTAAATTATATGTGTGTGTGTATGTGTGTGTGTGTATGCATATACATGCACAGTTACTTACAGAGTCTAAGAGCGGGTGTTAGATCCCTTGGAGCTGGAATTGTGAACCATTGGACATGGGTACAAGGCAAATGAACTTGAGTCTTCTGCAAAAGCAGTATGCCGAGCCATCTTCCCAGCCCCTACTTGTAGAGTTTTAAATAGGCTTTACTAATTTTACTAATTCTAATTAGTGCTCCCTGTAACAAACAACCACCATTTTAATCTACTCGGGCTGCTGAAACACTTTCTAACGTAAAGTGCATGCACTCAACAATTTAACTTTACTTGAAAGTTTCTTCCAGTAAGTGTTTGCTGGGCTAGTTTTGGCCTAGAGGCTTCAGTTGCTTCCAGTTGTACCTCCTCTGTTGTACATATATTTATTATCTGGTGCATTCTTCATGAGTGGCGATGAAGAGACAATGAATTTGTCTACGGTGAAAAGCCTTGATCAGTAAAATATTGGCTCTATCAAACAGTGGTCCAGTATGATTTTTGTAGCCTCTGACTATAAGGGGGAAGTCCTCAGATTAGAAAGGTTGAAATGGAGGGACCACCAACTCTTGGTATGTATTTCATGATAGTGAGGTAGTATGGTTATAGCTAATATAGAGCAGCATGCCCTGCAATTAGGCTTCACAAAGAGTCATGATTCTTCTTTCCGTACAACTTGGCTTATGGCATCGGTTTTTAATTTGTTTGTATCATTCATTTCTTCACATGGTTTTTCCTGTTGCTTCCCCTCATATTCTTTCTTAAAATATCCAGGAAACAAACTTTCCTTCCATAAATCCACATTTCTATGCATATATCTTCTACAGTACTGGATCATAATATTATGACATTATTGATAACTCTGGGGATTTTAATACTCTCTTCCTTGGAATTCCTGGCTTTGA
>JADRCD010214689.1:0-17244 GCA_019843815.1 Montemys delectorum | reverse complement strand
TTCTCTTAGACTCTGCAGACCAACATGCTTCTTTTCATTAGACCTCACAAAGAAATGAAGCAAAAGAAGACAATGAAAAGAATTTTCTAAGGACAAAAAAAGAAATGTTCTTTATGATTAGGAGGACACTCTGATATACATCACTTCCTGGGGTCTTTCCAGCTCCATTAAAAAAAATGAGACAGATGATGGTTTGGCGCTACATACAAAAAAGACACATGTAAGTACAACAGGAATCCTCAGAGAATTTCACCCTGTAGCATCAGGAGTGCCCCCCCCCCAAGAAACAGATAGACACTTTATATAGATCACACTTAGTTGTAGAGTGAAAGGAAAAGAGCCTGAGTGGACAAGGACATCATTCCAGCTCTGAACCTCTACTGTGATGCACTGTATTGTCTAGTCTGCACCAGGATAGTTTATAAACATGGCCACAGTCTTTGTTTTTTTCAGCACTCTTGAGCAGATTCTAACAGCTGCTTTCGGGGTCTTACTGAGCACATTATCTGTGGACTCCAGTCTGATATTTCTCATCAAGCCAAGATATCATTTCAGAGTGAAACAGAAGATGAAAAATCACACAGGGAGTTTTTAAGTCTCAATCTGGGACACACTTAAAAGTAGCATTCCTCTTTCTTTGTAAATGGCAATGCCTGATAGTCTTGAACTATAGAGGAAAACTGTGGGTGTGCAGAAGACACTATATGTGTTTTCAGGGAAGTTAGAGAACTCGGGTCATGTTATAAACTCAAGAAAGGTTAACAAGGTGAGGGAGATAGCTCAATGAACAGGATTAACCATGGGCTTCTCAATAGTTATGATATTCTTGGAAAGAATTAACAGTTAATCAAGTAACAATACTGCAAGTAAATCTCCAGTCATTGGACAAGATGATTAACCAAAGCTTAGGATAAACAACATACAGTGATATCAAACAGCTAGGCACCAAGTATGTATTTGCATTAAAATGTTGCATGAAAGGGTTTCAGTATCTGGGGACAGTAAGTAGAATGATACAAACAGAGAAGGGACCACCTTTCAGGCAGGTGGTATGCATGTAGAGTGAAATCTTAATACATATGTTATGCCAGCTTTACCATATGGGAACAAAGGTGTATCACTGTGGCACAGGCCAGATAACAAATGGACATGCATTGAGTAGTCTGGCAGCTCCTTAAGGAGCACTTGACATGAGTTCTAACTACTGCATTCCTGTTAAAAGAATGTAGGGATAGCCAGAACATCAGTCTCCTTATCAAGCATCATAGAATATAACTATATTTTTTAGACTCATCAGATCCCTTAATTTATGAGCACAGACTTCAAATATTTACCACTAGGTCAAAAGCTCAACTAATTTTATATTATACATTTTTGGGAACATAGGGAAAAAACTGAATAATAGCTTCAATCTAGAGCACAGAAATTATAAAACTATATGAAATCAATATTAGAATAACATAAAAAATGAAATAAAGGAAATATTGAAAGGGGAATGCCATAGCCACTGTTGTTTTCTTCCAAATTCGTAAGGAACACCATCTATACCACAGGAAAGATCTTTTAACAGACGAGTCAAAACCTGACGATTTTCACATCCTTCAGCTCCTCTCTTAGCTGTCTGACTAATACAAATAGAGTTGCAGAATGAAGGACAGTATATTATCTGGTGTGGAGAGATATACTGTCTTTCCAACTCACTTGTGCCTCATCACTCAGATGTCACAGGGTTTAAACTCCCCTGCTGTGGAAATGACATGCTTGTTTTACAGCATCTATCATGTGATCTCCCTGCATCAGTGAGTTGATATGAGATATGGAATATATCCCACAAGTAAGAGAGGCAGTCTCTTGGATGAATTATATGGGTTATTCCTTCACAGCTGTGGATAGTTTTCATATTTTGTAAAAGAAAGCATGATGCAATCTCTCACTACATTATTAAAGTGGATTAGGGCCTATCAGCATGCTCAGATGATGACTGTGTGTAAATGTGCAGACACAGACAAGTGTGTGCACCACTGCATCCACTCTGCTCTTCACTCTAACCATTGGCTAGGAAAGATGTTTCAGGCCATGGTCACATTGAAAACATATGTGCAGCAAGTTCCCGTTCATAAACTCACAGAGGGGAAACATGACTTGACCCAAAGAGAAAAAGGATCAGATTCTTTCCTCAAATTCTCCTTTGTGTTTGTAAAGCAGCAAAATCGGAGTGGGTGGGAGGTTAGCTCAGTGATACACCACTTGCTAAGCTACTGTATACTATTCTGAACGCTTTAAAAATGAGACCAAGAAACACGTTCCTTCTCTACCCAGGGATGTAGAGCCTTTAATTGTAAGAAACACAAGTGTTTTCAGGGAGGGATAAGCAAATTGCTTTCATCTCATTTCATAGCTCCACGGAGAGGGTGCACCAAGGGCCTACCTCTTTTCTGCCCCTGGGTTGCTAGACTGAGACATCAGGCCATCTGTGAATGGCTCCATGTGCATAGGCTTCAAAGTGATGTGGCTGGATCCCTGTTAAGTGGTCCAGAAGATTTTACTGCTTTTGATATATTGTCTCACAAGCATTTTTTTTTTTTTTTTAAAAAAAACTGAGGTTGTCTTCTTGGTTGACCCCAGCTTGGATTAAGGTTAAAAAAAAAAAAAAGGGACTAACCAGTATAGGCTTTCCCTAAAGATCAAATGTATTAGAGGTAACAATTTAGTTAAAACACATAATAATTTATAAAGGCCATTGAGAAAAGTAGTAATTAGTTCCAGGGGTCTACAGGATTCCTCACATTTTATCCAAAGAATAGTTTGAGTGTATTCTCATTCTCTCTCTGTCTCTCTCTGTCTCTCTGTCTCTGTCTCTGTCTCTGTCTCTGTCTCTCTCTCTCTCTCTCTCTCTGTGTGTGTGTGTGTGTGTGTGTGTAAGCTTTAAAAATATAGTTTTAAGATTTATTTATTTTATGTAGTGAATATTTGCCACATGTTTGTATGTACACAATGTGCACACTAGGTACCTGAGAAAGCCAAGAGAATGATAAGTCCTCTGATGCTTGAGTTACAAATGGTTGTGAATTGCTGGGTAGCTGTAGGTGCTGGGAACTGAACCCTGGTTCTCTTTAAGAGCAGCAACTAAGTGCTCTTAGCCACTAAGTTATCTCTTTAGTTTCACTGTGGGGAGTTTTATCAGTAACTCCTGTGAGATCTCCTGAGTCGTCTTTATTCTCAACTCAAGCTCATGTTTATCAGCAGAGTCTCTGGAGGCAGAGGAAAGGCCAGGACTAGGGCACTGTCAATGTAAGATGGTCAATCTTACAACCATCACCTTTACATTGGATGGCTACTATCAAAAAGTAGATGTTTGCTTGCATTAGAAAAAAAGGAATTTTCCTTTTACTTTGTTGAAAATTATGAATATGTTGACTTATAATATGAAATTCTTCCACTTGCTAGAAAATTATCTCAAGTATACAAACTGATTTGTCTGTAAGACTAATATCTGTATTAGACATGTCCAGCTTCTCTGGTCTTATGCCTAGCACAGTCTCAACATTATTGAAGACTATGTACATATATATATATATATATATATATATATATATATATATATATATATTTACAAACATACACACTAGACAGATAAGTGAATGAATACCCCAATGCAGGGAAGAGCTAAGGGGTTGGTAATCTAGTGCTTGCATGGTATACAAAGTCCTGGGCTAGATCTCCAGGATGAAGAAATCATCCTCTGATTTTAAAAAAGTAACGAGCAATAGATGGCTTTCCCAAGGGGTGGTTATTTTTTTCTTATAACTTCTCTAAATGTTCTACTAAAAAGTAGTTCTTCTCTAATATGGTGTAAAAGACCAATGCATACCTGGAAGGTGTGTGGGTTTTAAGTTCTGTCTTCTGGTTACAATGTCTATGTTTTCACCTGCCTTTCTGTGCTTGATGAGCATCTTCATAGCTACCACACTGGACTAATGTAGACAGGCTGGCATATGAGGCCCTGTCCCTTTATTCTTTGCTACACTGAAAACTATGACCACTAAAAGCCTGAACTGACCATATTCTGGGGACACAGGACACAGACCTGTCTTAACACATTCTGGGAGAGCAATGAACAATTTGCTATTCTTTATTTCTTGTAAGGTTGGAAAGTCATGATGCAGCTGCTGATTTTCCTAAAATAAAATACAGTGAAATAGAAAGAATTGCAATTTAACCCAAAGCACTTCTGTTTTCATGATATTGCTCACAGAATCTATAGAATCTTACAGTGTTGGTCTGGGGTACAGTACTGTTGCCACCCAAATGTCAAACACCAGCATCTCAAGCTTAGGACTCTGTACTTGCTCATCTTCACTGAGGTAGGTACCAAAGGAGTGCTTTATGCCCATCTTCCTGGATCTTAACAAGTCCTCCAGAAAAAAGACTGTGAACCCAGGAAGCTCTGGGATAGGTAGGTGGTTGAAGGGTGATATGCTTCACTCCAAGTCTGGGAAGACATGGTTCCAAGCTCAGCAGCAGCAGAAATTATTGGTACAAAATAGGATGGTACATTAGTGATGGGTCACAGGTGATATTATTAGTGCATAAAAGGACGGTTCTCTAGTGATGGGTCACAGGTGACAAGATTTCACACAGCCATCAGTATGAAAAGAGATGAAGCATCTCTTACCTGGCAGGTTTAGGTATGAGTCTACTGCTGGGTGGATGCCAATCAGGTGTCAGGTATCATACATCTTGCCCAAACATCCAAGTTCCTACACTACCACTGAAGACATAGCACTGTCCCTCTGAGATGCAGGAGAATCGAAGCAGAGGCCAGATGCACTGCTGTGCTAATATGACAAGGCAGCTCCTATCCAATCTAGGGGTTTGACTCCTACCTATGGCACTCAATTAGCACATGATACCTCCTCAGAGCACACACTTGTCACAGTGAAGGTATGGATTTTTGGTTTTTAATGAGGGAAATTTTACAAGGAGAGCTGGTTGTACTTTCATCTTATAACATTTCTGTATTCCTTCTTGGTGTACTTCCATTTCATTTTTGAAGGCTGAGGGCTTTATTTTGAGAAATTCAAGTGTGTGCACATCACTTTGTCTGAGGACTTCCACTTCAATGGTGCTCCCACCACCAAGCTCAGAGGTTTCCCAACTCAAGTTGGAAATCAGGAACACTGATAGTTACAGGAAATGGGGGCACTGATATTTCTAGGAGATGAGGAATGATGCATAGCATGCCTCTCCTCCTGAAGGGCAATCAAGTACATTCAGCAGCAGCCACTGGCAGTGGACATAACTAAAGTTTAATTCAGTGTTCTCTGGGTGAAGCTCGCATTTGTGGGACATTCTTCTTTGTAGGATGTTGGAGGGATAACAAGAGGGTCTAACATGCCTTCCCTGTTATAAGCTGCAATCTGTCCTCTTCAGCCTGAGCCCTGGGAATAACGAACCTGGGAATTAACAGTGCTAACCCTCTTAAAGAAGCAATATTAAGCTTGGCATAAATATGGCTGAAACGATCCAGACAGTTTTATGACCTTACACCCCAAATAAAGGTGAAATGCTGAACTCCTTCCCTAGAAATAGAGGTAAACACAGCTAACAGATGGAAGAGCTGAATGGAAATTTCAATAAAGAAGACCACAAAGAAGCATTTGTAAGCACAGAGGTGCATGCATTAAAAAAAGAAGCTGAAAAATGGAACTTTGTTTTATTTTGATAGAGTGCCAAAACAGTACTGCATTCCTTAAAGAGTGGAATAAAGGATCGAGTTAGACTGGCCTTCTCAACACCTCTGGAAAAGCCCCCTTGGGTCTCATTTGGCTGGGATGACTATTTATATGACAGGTAAGGGAATAATTTTGCGGGATTCTGTTACACTAGGGCCTCTGTGACCCCTGGGTCAAAAGAGCAAATGCAAAAGTGACAATGTGGGTAATTGCCTGTTTAGGATAATGGAATACTGATTGAAGTCAATTATTATAACACCTGAAAGATAAATGAGCTGATGTGAAAGGTTCAGGGGAGATGGCTGTGGAGTGAACCAGCAGGCAGCACACAGAGGGTGGCGAGCAACTGTGGAATGCAGGAGGGGGCAGGCTTCCTGACCTAGAGCTCACTCCAGCCTGGAGTAGGCCAAGATCTAAAGCAAGTTAGTTTGTAAAACATGCCGTAAAACAGAAATTCAGCCCAATGCCCCAAACTGCAGGATTAGAGTAACATTAGTTAATGTGGCCCTCCATTAATTTTCACTATAACCTCTGAAGGCCTAGACTTGCCCCAAATCCATTAGTTTTGTCTGTCACTGGAGGGAACTTTCCCTTCCTGACAGCCAGGAAAAAGCATACTGACGTAGGCAGCCCAGACCATTGTTGGCCTAGGCTTGACCAGTTCCACACTGGAACTCTGCTATGAGTTTTCTTTTCTTTCTTTCTTTTTCTTTTTCCTCCTCATGGCAGAAAAAAGTCACAAACGTTTTTCCAACCTCAGCACCCCTGTTGCCCTCCCAGTTTTGGTTTCTTATTGCCAGCCTGGCCCTTCCAAAGCCTGCCAGTCACCTCAGAGAACTGGCACTGCCTCCCTGGCCTGGTGAGGTGGGGGAGTGAGGAGTGGTGTTCATGGGTCTCAGAATCTGTTTCCAAATGAGAGTAGAGGAGGTCACTGCTGTCTACCCTACAGCCTGGTTGCAGGGCAGTTTTTCTAATAGGTCATGCCACAGGTTTTCTATTTAGAACCCAAGATGCTTTTTGCTGGGAAACGTCAGAGGCAAGTGTTTAAGCCGTAGAAGTTTTCTCTGAGGCCTGGAGACCTAAGCCTTTTAACCAATCCTGTTGACACTGAATGCTGATAAGGACAATCAGCCTGCTTATGGTGTTGCAAGTGTCCTTGTGGCTTCCAGATGGCCTCCTTCAGATTAGAGTTCATTCTTGGGGAATTAAAAGCCGTGGATTCAGCTCAGCCTCTTTTTTCTAGCTCCTCTTCTAAACTGACCACAGATCAAGGTAACTTTTTGGTTACCGGGACTGTAAGTGACTCGAGAAGTTTCTAGAAATGAAGGCTTAGGTCTTGACTGAGTCTGCAGTTTCTCAGGGAGAGATGATATATCTGACATTCGATGACACTCTCATCTCATGCACACATCTGTGTAAAAAGAAATGTCTCTGACAGGAAATGCCCAGAAAATGTCCTTCTACTGTCTGCCTCCAGAAGAATGGTATCTGTGGAGGGGCTGAGCAAATTCAGAAGTCTTCTTCTAAGAGACATATAATGAAAGCACTAGTCAAATTAAAGTTCTTCTTTAATTTGTAAAGAGCAATAGATTTAATTAAACTAACTCTCTTATTTTCATTGCTTGAAACTGCAGAGGAGTCAGATCTGGAACATCAACAGACACATCAGCTGGCTACCAGAGCTGCTGAAAAAAATTACCCTTTCTCAGAGTCCTCATAGCTTCTTCAAGTCCATCCTGTGTGGAGTGACTCCAATTTTCACTTTAGTATGTGAGCACAGAACCCTCAGTAATTTCTGTAGGCCAGGGGCCATAGAGAAAGAATGGCATGCATGTGATTATTTATATACATAAAAATCATTTATTTATTTTTATTTTATATTTATGGGTATCTTGCTTGCATGTATGTGTTTCTTGTGCTCTCGGAGGCTGGAGGTCAGAAGGTATTAGGTTCCTGAGAGCTGCAGCTATGGATGGCTGTTAGCAACTATGTGAGTGCTGTGAATTGACCCCAGGTGCAATGGAAGAACAGCCAGTGCTCTTAGACAGTAAGCCAGCACTCCATCCCAAGAAAGAAGCATATTTTTGGGAAAGGTAGGGATAAGGGACAAATGCAGAAAAAAAAAGTATTTTTAATATACTCCTCCGTTTTTGGCCTATTGCTGGCATGGGAGAAAGATTATTACTCTTACTATTATTACTTTTGGAAATTTTGTATGTGAATACAAGCATACAAAGCTCTGTTTTCTAAATAATGATTTCTAATCCTTTGGATACATTTAAATTTGGGCAAATAGCTTACTTCTTTGTGTGCTGGTCTCCTCACCAGTAAAAAGGGGGAAGAAGTGCCCCATATTATTATTACAATTAAGTTACACTGTTTAACATGGTGGGAAATACAGAATGTACTCAATAAATGGCAAAAACTTCTGTGACCATGGACATGCCTGAGAGGCAGAGGTAGTGCTAAGGTTTCTGGGAAATATCCCTGCTGGCTTGTGAGTGGGAGAGCCAGAGAGGTCCTCCTCTGCCTGGAGACTGCCAGTAATATTTGGTTTATTCACCACACCCAGGAGCTTTGACTGTCAGTGGGAAACTATTTCCTCCCTGCTCCTAAGAACTGGAGAGTCTTAGTATGGAGCCTCCCTGTTATCAGCCTGACAAGACCAGAAGCCTGATCCTTGCCCCCACCCCTTCCCCCTCCACATATATGTTGGTACCAGTATGGACCAGTTCATTGTCATTTCTACACGCTGTTTGTTGTATGCCTGATAGTAGTTCATGTATTGATAGGATGATAGACCCAGAGAAGGGCTTGTCATGTCACAATGCATTAACATTTGCTCAGGTGAAATATCATTTAATTTTAGACCATGAATAAACCTGAGACATCTTTTACATACACAATCAGAAAGAGGTTAAAGGGGCTCTGCACATTTAGATGTCCAATTTACACATGTGTTTTTGTTGTCATGTATGAGTTTCAAACTCTTAGATAAGGAATCCAACTTAAAATCAAGTCAAAACAAACAAACAAACAAACAAACAAACCCATGTAGAAAAGATTCATCTTTCCCTTTACTCTTAACGGGAACACTTTTGTGGAAAGTGAGTTGCAGGTAGAGGAACACTGATCTGCACTGTAAAATCATCCTATTGACAGTGTACACTGTCACAGTGGGAAATCACAGGTTGGCAAGAGGCAGGAATCTGAGAGGAACACAAAAATCTACTGCTAGGAAAAGGTTCTGCCTAGGTATGGTGGTACAGGCCTTTAATTCCAGCACTCTGGAGGCAGAGGCAGGTAGATTTTTGTGTTTGAGGCCAGCCTGGTCTATAGAGTGAGTTCTAGGACAGCTAAGTGTATGTAGACAGACCCTGTCTCAAAACACACCCAAAACCCAAAACAAAACAAACAAGCAAAAGAAGGGAAAGAGCTAACCAATGATAAGCAAGTGGTTTCCTGCTTGGGTTTGAGATTATGGGTGGGTCCTTACAGTGGACTCTATGGCCCTGCCTGGCACTAGAGTTTCAAGCCCTTCCTTTGGTGACCCAGAACATGACCCAGAACAAGTGACAAAGCTCAGTGTGGGCTCAGTGGCTGCTGATAACCTTCCTAGTTGTTTGTTCTATCTAGACAGGGGCCTTGGAAGAGCTGCCTGCTCTGTATTATGAGCTGCTTTTGTCCTACCTCCCACCTATTCTCTAGAGGTCCTGCCCAGTGGGTCCAGGGCTGAGGTAGAGGCCAACTCTAGGACAGGCTCCCTCTACTGTTTCAGGCCAACTTTTATCCTAGGATAATGTCCCCTGGTTCCCTAATGTAAATCAAGTGGTGGCTCTTTCACAAGGATCTCAGCCTACTGAATTGTCAGGGAATAACATCCTGCTGTGACCCTCCTCAGGAATGAACCCTGCTGGTTAGAACTTCCTTTCCTTTCAACTTAGTACTGGAAGATGAGTCACCAGATTCAAATATTCTTAATGGTCCTGGGGCCTTTTTACAATTTTAGGTTGTAGGAATAATAATTTAAGAGGGGCACAATCCTTTCAAGCTAATTTCCCCCCTCAAAAGCTGATTTTCAGAGAATCCCAGCTGTCCTGAAATACTGATGACCACGGTGTAATAGGCTAACTTCAAACAGGAATCCCAGGCCCTGGGCCTAGCTGCCAAGTTCAACAGACTGCACAGCAACAGGCTGTTGTGCTTGGATCAAGAGGACCTGAGTCTTGAGGCAGCCTTGAAACACCATGGATTTTATTATGAGTAAAATTAATTCAATGGAATTCTATTGAAACTTCAAGGGTCAGGAGAAAACTCAGTCTCTTTAGTCCACATACAGGATTTGACCTGATTCTCTCATTAACTTCCTCAACTCCAGTTTAGACCCAAAGATTTATTTAATTTTAAAGCAAGATGAGAAAATAAAGCACCGAAGGCTCCACACCTAACCTAGGTGAATACTGAGAAGCATTTTCCCTAGCTCTTATTAAAACTCAAACTTTGAGAACATTAATTTTTTCCTTTACAGCAAACTTATTTACTATCTCATCAGAGGCCACCAAAAGCCCCAGAACCTTAATCTCCTAGTAGTTTCTTTTAAGTTCCTGACTTTTATTGGTCCTAACAATTATTCTAAATTTAGGTTTTTATTGGCTAGGACCAATAAAAATCCACATTTAGAGTAAATGGGACCACATCAAACACAATTTTTGCATCACCCACAGGGGGATTAAAGGTCTTCACCAGGAGACTGTGGAAAGAAATGCTTCAAGGTCCCATGTCTGAATCTTAGAGCTTGCTCAGTCTAAATCTTGGCAAAAGCAAATATTAGGAATTATTAGGAAGGGATAAATAAGAGTGAGACAACTTAGGTCATAGTAAAATGAATACTTATGGAACATTTTTACTAAATTCCTACAGTGTGGCTGGTGTACCCCTCCCCCCCCCAAGATATTTCATTGTCTTTAGTGCAAGCCTGTGATAGATAGTATTATGTCTGTCAGAAGGAACAAAAAGGAAGAAACTGGGAAGCTGAATTCTAAACAGCTTACAAGAGGACTTATTTTTTTCTGTGTGAGGTCTTTCTCCTGTGTGTGTATGGGGCTGGAAATGCTGATGTTTTGGGTATCTACACACCTAGGTATACCTCAGAGACTGAACATTCCCTGAGGATGATTAAATGCTTTGTTTCCCTGATGCTCAACTCAATGAAAACCAGATGAACACCAAATCTGGAAGACAAAGATGCCAAAAGGGGTGCTCTTATTTTTTTATACTATAAAATCTGAATAAATAATAAAATGCATATTGCATTTAGTCACTATCCCCACTCCTTGGAAAGAGCTGTTTTACAACAAAAATGACCATGCTACTGGACTAGATACAACTTAGCTATTTTAAGAGCTGGCAATTTAGGGGCTAAAGAGACAACTCATGGCTAAGAGTACTGACTGCTCTTCCAGAGGACTCAGTTTGATTCTCAGTAGGCATATGGCAGCTCATAAACATCTATAACTCCCGTTCCAGGGTATTTGGGGCCCTTTTCTGGCCTCCAATGGGCAACAGGCTTGCAAGTGATGCACAAACACACATGCAGGCAAAACATTCATATACATAAGATAAAAACAAATCTTTTTTTATAAAGTAGGCAATTTACAGAGAGCACAAAGTAGAGAGAATTTGAAAATATTGGGTATAGGCTATCTAACAATGCAACTTACTTTAACCTACCAATGAGCACAGATTTATGCCTTAAAAGGCGATAGGCTCTTTGGTGATTTGTGAGATACAATAGGTTGTTAGGATTTAGAAACTTTTAGTCCATTTAATGCATTGGGAGGCATTAGCAGGCGGATCTCTTGAGTTTGAAGCTAGCCTAGTCCACACAGTGAGTTCTAGATGCTGCCCCCCGGGGCCCACCCCTGCCCTGTCTCAAAACAAAACAAAAAACAAACAAACAAAACCCCCAAAATCAAAAAACAAAAATAAAACCAAAACCCAAAAAAGAACAAAGACAGAAAACAAAAACAAAAACAACCCCCCACCAAAAACAACAACAAAAAATCCCAAACAAACAACAAGAAAGCAAGATCAAAATCCAAAGGATGACAAGATAAATCTGTTGTACTAAAAGGCAGATTTTTCTTTTTTTTTCCTTTCATTTTTGGTTTTGGTGGTGCTTGGGATCAAATACAGGTTCTCATTCCTGAAAGACAAGAGCTTTATTACCAGCCCCTAAAAGGTATACTATGTATGTTATTGGTGGGTTAAGCATGACATCTGTACAAGTTCACAATCCTTCTCTTGCCATGATAACCAGGAAGTTACATGTCTTCCTGCTCCCAGGTCTATTGCATGTTGAGAGTAGAGCAGAGACCTGTGTCAAAACAGACAAAAGGGCTGCAGAGTCTAGCTGCCTAAGATCAGGGGCAAGTCTAGGGCAGAGAAAGCTTAAAAAGATTAAAATATAAGAGGCTTCTCAGGAGGTAGACTGCTAAAGAGGGACTCTTGGATACAAGGCTCTATCCTGTGACTAGTACCCTGTGTCACCTCTTCTAGAGAACACAGAAAATGACCTAATGCTCCCACAGAATAAGGCTCAAGCCTCTTTTGGAAGAGATCAGAGACTAAGACAGACATGGGGCAGCTGGGCATTCTTCCACTACATGTAACCCTGACTGATTTTATTCTTTGACTTGCTACAAATACATCTTTGCAGATGTCAGCAATGAACCAACACAAATTTAAACTGAAATCCTCTTTGAACATTGCTATTCAGAAGGGATTGGGCACAATAAGGGTGGTAAGGTAGTAGATGAATATTACTATTCAGAAAGCACTGAGAGAGAAAAGGTTTCCACAGTATATTTGGTGTAAAAATAATCTGTATTTTGCCAATAATTCATCTCTTAAAAAGAAAAAGAAGGCACAAAGGATGACTTTGCAGTCTGACAGTGCAAGGATAGGAATAAAAATGTGCTAGATAGATAAAGCTGCAGTGGTATCTCTTAAGTCCTAAAACATCAGCTCTTTGTGTCCTAACAGGGAGCTATATTAGACAAGCAGGATTAAGGATATAATTCATGAAGCTCCTTGCTTGGCTATAACAAATCCAGATGGTTTATAATTGAAAAATAAGATTGAATGATGTTTTTATTTGTACTCTTAATAAATCTTGAGCCTGAAATTAAAAAGAAAAATGCTGATAAGTAGCAAGAAAAAGTAGTTTTATCAGATGAGTCATAAGTTACATACAAGTGGATACCATTATGCTATCCACTACGTACAATTTTCTTCCTGAACAACAGCACAAGAAAACTAGACTAAGATACACTATAGACAACAACTTATCCTGGAAAAACGGACTTTTAAGAAAATGGCTTGGTTTGGTTACAGAGCAGCTTTTCAAATTATAGATTGTGACTCCATGAGCTGTTGTGTGATGAATGTGGAGGTCACAAAAATTTGAGCAACATCAGAAATTTTCTGAACACCCAACAATCAATATCAAATCAATCCAAAACTCAAATGTGCAGTGAATCCCAGGTGTCTCTGGAGATGCCCACCTGGGATGTAGCTTTATTGTAGCATTTGGCACTGTGCATACTATCATGCCACTCAGTGAGAATGAGCACTTCCTGAGATAGCTCAGCTCAGATTTGAACACTTTATAGAAATGATTCATGAAAAACAAAGATCTGTATTATTTTCTTACTCTCATTCTTCAGAATGAAGTGTGAAGTCAGCACATCTTTAGACTGTAATGTTAAGAGTATTTAATTTAACTTACTGATCTGTCTTTTATAAAAAGTTGTTACATAAATTTGGCTTGGGATTTTATACTCGGGGCTACGACAAAATTTCAAATAACTTCTGAAATGCTGTCAAATATATTTTTTGACATTTAATAATATGACTTTAGAAAGTAGTGCTTTCATGAAAGGTAGCAGAAAGTGGTTCAGGGGTAAGCCTATAAGTACTTTCCTCCATGGTTCTGGCTGATGTTCCTACTTGAGTTCCTATCCTGACTCTTTCAATGATGGATTGTGAGCTGGAAGTGTAATGAAACAAACCATTTTCATCCCATATTTGCCTTTGGTCATGGTGTGAATGACAGTATCAGAATAGCAAATTACAACCGAGTGTAAGCCTGACTTCATCTTCTTCACATAGGGAAAACCCATGTTACCTTAAAGTTTCCAGTGTCTCAACTAATCCTGACTTTCTCAGATGCTAGATCATCAGAAAGGAGAGAATGCTTCCTAGTTTTGTGTTGATGCAGCTCAGGTTTGGCATCCTGTTTGAGCGTGTATGTGGGTAGCCAGCATTTTCACTATAATGGAGAACATATGGGGCCATGGTATGATAACTGTGGAAGTGTGTTGGGGTTTAGATCTGAAACTTACTCACTTAGCAGAGACTGGTCTATAGAAGTAATGATCTGGCAAAATATTATGGTATAGCAGAAAAAAATATCTTCAAAGTTTCATTTCCTAAAAGAACTGCTCCCATGTCTATGGGTTCTTTATGCTGGTAGTTTAGACACAGTTATTGTACAAAGTTTGAGAAGGTGCTGAGGTTGGTGGTTGGACTCACTGGAATGATGGCTTATATTTATGGGAAAGTCAATGTTTTCTGTTGGCTGTGGGCCCTAGCTTCTCTCCATGCATCTTTCTTTCTCTTTTTCTGAGCTAACCTGGGATATGTCATTTGATAGTTGTCAAGATGCCCATGGGAACAGATCAGCTGTGGCTTGCATCACGTCTTATGATCTCACCTCAGCGTAAGTCTCTTTATCAAGGCAACAACTCAGCCATCCTAGTGTAGCAGGTGGAAAGATGTTTTAGAGCAAACCAGACTATAGAGATGGCTATGACACTTGTTAGTACTATCACTTGTGCTGGTACCTGGAACAAGTTGTGCACATGGTGGTTTTCAGAAGAGCCTCTAATTTCTACTCACCACTTAGGACCCACTTACTCCCATGAAAGGATGAAACACTTTTGGTGGAAATTTTCTTTGTTCCTGGAAACAAAGCTAAGTGTACATACTAATGCAAGAAGCAAGAGGTCTACAGGAAAAGTTCAACAAGACAGTTAAAATATTAGATCAAGAGGGAGATGTCAAATATTACTGTGGTAAGGAAAAACACCCACTCAAACAATGTACTACTATGTCTACATGATATCACTACCCACCTCAACAAGTATGCTACCATTTCTGCATGATGTTATGGTGCTAACTGAACACTGGAGAATGAAGGTCTACATCTTAGATTTTAAATTGTCTAATATATAAGACCTAGGAGGGTTGAAGGCCATATATCCTTCACAGAATGATGTTATTTTAGTAGAAAACCAAAATGTTCAACAATGTAGTAAAACTAAAGTTCAACTTGGTTTATCAATGTTCTTTAAATTACAGTCATTACAAAGTCAGATACTGCTATCTGGAAGAATAGAAATGGCAATGTCCAGCACAACAGCCGGTCCACACACATAGTCTAGACAGAGAATGCAGGAGGACAAGTCCATGGTGGGCCATTGCCTGTGAGAAATCTGGGTCAAAAGGCTAGGGCAAGAACAGGGCTCCATCTCTGGGAATGGCACTTCCAATTATATGCACATGCTGTGAGGTCACACTGCCAAAGTTGCCCAGGCAGGAGTAGGACTTCAGTACCCCAGGTTCATGAGCCTTCTATTGGGATGAGCAACCTTAATTCTGATCTTTACCTCTGGACAAGTGTTCTATACCCAGGTATTGCCTAGGTTTGAGCTTCCTATGGACTGAGATCAGCAGGAGATCAAAGCAGCACTTACAAACCCTGTAGACTGGTTCTATTGCGACAGCAGGACTGATATTCCAAATGAGATATTACACTGTGGAATTATTACAATCAGGACACTATGTCAATAATTTGTGCATTTATTATTTTTAATAATTTTAAAATAATTTTACTGTAAAATAAAAAGGAAAGAATGACTATTGATTCTCTAGAAAAAGAGAGAATCAAAGAGTAGACCAACTGCAGTACCCCTTTACTTTACCACTCACTCACTCACTCACTCACTCACTCACTCACTCACTCACTCAGTCACTTACTCACTGTGATGGATCTACTAGCAAATGCAATCCTGCAGTTACTCATGACTCTCTACACTCACTTGGGCAAAACAAAATGGAAGTTTCCCACTTAATAAAAACAAAAGGCTAATAGACTTGAACATTTACTGCATTTTTGGGGGCATGCCTTAGTCTCCCCCTGGCCAAGCTGCCATCATATAAATCAGACCCTTAAGTTATCATTGTTATAGTAGCAATAAAAATAATAATAAAAGTACTGTGAGGTCAGAAAATGTCAAGAACAGACAGAAAAATGGGAAAGGCATAAAACAAAGTAGCAAAGAGCAGCAAGGCTTGTGAGAGCTCAGGTGCTGTACCTCCAAGTGTACTCAGCAGGAGGGAGCCACCACTGCTGTTTTATTTAATGAGCCTCCATGTAAATCCCAGCTGCTAACCATGCGATAAGTCCATCTTGGAGCATGAGAGGCCCCCTTCTCATTGGTACTCTGACCTGGCTGCATAAATGGGAAGTTCACTTAAAATAAGGGGGGGAAAAAAACCAGCAGGCTTTAGAATAGTCATCTGGCTTTAAGTTGCCTGCTTTTATATCTGTATTAGTTGATTTGACTTTTTTTGCACAACACTTAACATGTAAAGTCTCTAGCTACAGATATATGAAAATGAAAGAACAAACCCTGGATACCTGTACATTCTTAATGGGGGGGGGTGTGTGGGTCCAAAGATATTTTCCTGGATACAAAAGAGAGAATTTAGACCTATAACAGAAATAAATAAAATCCAAAAGCTGTTCCAAATGATTGAGTCAAAAGAATATTACTGGAAATGTGTTTCTTGTGGTACCCAGGCTTATAAAACCCTTCACTTAAGGTCTTGGTGGCTGCCATGGTTTTCAAAGCAGAGCATCCACAGAGGATTAAAATACAGACACTTATTGGCCAATGGCAGGTAATACAGAGGAAGAGGAGAAGGTAGCCTTGGGGCAGCCTGGCCAGAGGCTCAGTTCTGACCCACATTCTCCATCTACTCTTGTCAGAATGCTTATCCTCTCTTTCAGTACCCTACATGTCAGATTGAAATATTAAATTCATAGAGGTCCGAACAGACAATGAAGTCTGCTGGCAAACAAGTCAGGAGCAGGTACTGAGGACATTGTGAATCACAAGGCAGGGAGACAGAGGTAGGGACCAGAGATGATCAAGGCCACAGTCTGTGTGGTTCTGTGTGATGAAGACATCAGTAAATCCAACTATACATCCTAACTAAGGTTCTTATGAGGGCTTCATTTCCTAGTCATAGCTGTTGGAACCATTGACTATGATGTTGGACTCATTATCTAGCTGTTTCCTTTAGTCTCTGGAGGTCTACTCTGACCTCATATTGCTCAATACCCCAAGTGGATAGTTGATCTTTCTAGCAAGACCAGTCC